>NSMO01000583.1:0-12445 GCA_002588565.1 Coelastrella sp. UTEX B 3026
ACGTGAGGCAGCATTACTCACTATGACTGCGCGCGTAGGCGAGGAACGCACTGCCATCATGGCCCTGGATTCGACCACTGAACATTCGGCTGTACCATGGTAGCTGGCCAGCTAAAAGGTACTGAGCGATCTATCTCAGTTTCGTCTGCCAGCCACCCGGATCGCAGTGTTGGCCGGCGATGGCAGTACAATGCGGGTACACCTGCGGTGCGAGCTTCGCGGCGAGGAACCAACAGCAATGAAACACCTATGCTATACTGTAAAGCAGTCTGGCCGGCGCATGAAGCAGAGGCCCCGGAATCAGGCCTTGTATTGTGGGACGTTTCCTCTATGTGTGCCGGACGCGTGCGTACGGTGGGATCATGTTTGTGGACTCCAGCCAGCCACTGTTGAACACATTGAGCAACCTCCTTCCATGACCCACTCAGCCATTTGTCGTACGGTAGAGCCAAGTTTACATGTTTTCGATGGCAACTTTCTGCAACCACTGCAACTTACCAATCACAGTAACCTGCAACAAACATAAACTGCCAGAGAGCTGGAAGTATATTTGAGGCGCTAGGCCGAATGGCCGCTGAGGCTATGGCGATGTTGATGGTCTGAGTTATTCGACTCAAGCACCATAGATGCTCTTGTACCACTGGTAGCTGAGCTGCTGGCAAAAGCTTCCAAGCCTCAACTGAATTAAAAACCTCTTCAGCTACATATTCAAACTGCCCGCCAGCCAGAGGTCCATGGCCATCGGCCCCGGGCCCCATTTCAGAGGCGGAAACAACACCACCCAAAGCAGTGACTCTGATACTGCCATACTTGCTTTGAAGGCGCAAACCCCGGGCATTCGTACTATAATTGAATTCTGGGCGATAAAAGCTACTTGTCATATGGTAGGATAGTGATTGTGCCTTGGCCTGTAGGTGACTGCGCTCTCAGTCTAATCGGCTGGGCTGCTGGTCGCCAGTCCCGACCGGTCATGGCTTGAAGGAGTGAGTAAATGACCTGCAGGCAGCAGCAGCAGCGCCAGCAGCAGCAGCAGCGGCAGGGGACTCAACATCGGGTCAGGAGATCGCCACTATTCCAATACACATTGGAGCGATAAGCGTCGAACAAGACGCTAGACATGGAACGAAAGATCTCAGCTGTCTTAATGCTGATAGCACTTCTATGACTAGGTATGTAACAACCGGTTAAAATAAGTCAAAGGACACAGTGTCCATCGGTCCATCTGCAAACCTCAAGACAACGTTATCTGTCTGTCCATTTGCAATCCTAAGACAATGTCTATCTGTCCATCTATGAACCTAAGACAGTGTTACCTTTGTCAATTGGTGGCTCAACAATCCGAGAGGTCCGACCACGGCGCTAAGGACTATACTGTGGAATGTCGGCACACGCGACGTCAAGCCTGCAACAATATACACCCCAGCGTCAGAGCTTGTCACAGCCTGTGTTCAGTTAACACAGCTTTGTCATGAGCAGCCCAAGACTGTTTTGGGCGGCGTATCAGTACCCCCTGCATGGCACGGCAGCCCATGCCAGCGCATCCAGTCTGTTTGTAGCCGGGCTAAGTCACCTTGACACCCCAGAGGCAACAGAGCCCAGCAGTGCTTCAACCCTAAGATCCGGGGCTGGTAGAAACATAAACTAGCCCTGATAGCGAGCCAAGTGCCTCCACTGATATTTCAACAGTGTATGTCACAGTAACTGGACCATCCATGGGGGCACACGGAGACTCTGTGAATGCTAGGGATGCTTATCTGTAGCGCAATTGACTCACCACCTAGAAAACCTGCTCTTGCCGCAATGAACGGTAGGAAATGTGAAGCCGCTCCGACACACACATTACCCTCCCTCAACTTACGCTAGCGCTCTTTTGAAAGCACTATGCGGAGCTCATTCATTCATCGAATGAGGTTCCCTGCCAAGTCTAGTAGAAGTGATTGAGCAGGCACCCAACCCCATAATAGTACCCGCTACCAATCAGCCTTAACCATACGGCCATCAGCCCCGCACTCAATTCACGGTGGAGTTGAACAACCGTTAATTCCATTCCATTCTACTTATGACAAGGATAGACCACCACACGCAGCCCCATATGCGGTTACTCACCATCTAGGAACGCTGATCTTGCGGCAATAAGATTGATTGCTGCCACATGTAGCAGAAACGATGCCGCGGTGAACGGCCGACTGAAAAGGGCCTGGATGGATCCGAGAGTAGGGAAGAACTGGGGATTGAATCCACCTGCAAACATAATGCAGCGAAAGCAACAGCATATGTGTTATGTAATACAATTCCATCGAATATAATTTTTATTGTATGGGATTTAAGCTGATGATGCAGATTCTGCACGCATTATTTTCGTAGAAAGGCAAAGTGACGTGTGAATATTTTCCTTGATCACACATTCTGGATATGCATGCTGTGCAAAGTCTCTGTATTGTGTTGACCGGCAATCTTAAGACATGTACGGCCATCACCCCCCTTCTGAGCAGGCCGTGGGTCAATTGCCATAGAGCTAAGGATGGTGGGTAGCTTAGATACATGCTATGTATATATGTACAATCATACCAGTGTGCAACAGCTCACCTTTAAATCCTTCCTGCAAACTGCCAGGCATCATTAGATGGTACTGGCACACTAGAAGTAACAGCCCGAGCAAGCACTGGCCACGGCATTCGAGGTTGCATTGGCTCACTCACTGGAGCCCTGCTCCAATCTGCAGCAGCTGATGGTGCTATACCCTACTGCCTTGAAATGAAAACCAACCCGCCAAAACAATTAGCTTCTTGCCTTTGCTGTTAGTGCTTGGTCACGCATTCTGTATATATGTGTTGTTCAAAGTCCCTGTTGTCATGACGAGAATGCTAAGTCCCTTCACAAACTTTGTGAATCGGATATGGCATGTAACAGTGTGCACCAGCTCACCTTTAAACCCTTCCTGCAAACTGCCCGGCATCATTAGATGGACAGTATCTGTACTCCAGCTCGCTAGCAACACGACACCGTACACAATCGCCAAAGCTACGAGTGGTGCGTTAGAACGGGCGCTGCGCTGTGTTATTTCGGCACCTGGTGCCACGAGCATCTGCAGCAGCAGGAGAAAGTACGTTCGAACTGTCGGATACGCTTGGTTGACTGTCGAATACGAACCAATGCAGTCGTGTATGCGGCGTGCAAGTGCTCTTTCATGTGCTTCAAACCCATATCGTTGCAAAGTCTGTAGCATGGGTATGCTTGCGCACGACTGCTGTAAACAACCGCTCAAGCATATGCATCAATGTGGTTATAAGAAGAGAGGCGAACTTACCATGGCTATCAAGAACAGACAGCAGAACGCTGATGCCGCCATTGCGTACGGTAGCAAGGGCTCAATTGCTGCTTGTAACGCTGGGAAGGCTGCCTGTGCTGCTGGCACTACAGCTGCAGTAGCGCTTGCTGCAGCTGCTGCGGAAGCGGTGCTACGCTGGTGCTGATGCTGTACTATGTTTGAGCCAATGCATTTACAGCTGTTCCTCAGTGCTGATGACGTGATAAGGTTCTTGCTGAGCGGGGTGCGTACACTCTGTGCTGGATGGCGCTGGTCCCGACAACCTAGGGTTGCCCCGCGATTCAGCTGCATGATTGATGACATTTTATACCAACAAAGACAACGAGCTACCGACCAGGCTATGCGAGGTCAGGCAGGAGCTACAAGCTCTGTGTCTTCAGCAGGCTCCAGTCAACATCGCGACTGCGCAAGCTTAGACACATTAGCACCCTTGAAAATGTTCCAGTGTGGCGCCTATGGTCGTGCCGGAGCACGCCGGCGAAAGATCTGCTTGGAATTAAAGAGGCATGACTAAAGACAAAGCATGAGCACAGCGACATTTCAATAAAGGCTTGTACACCATGGCCTCGTGTAAATCCGAGTAAAGTTAATCGTTCTACCCGGCTGTGAATGGCGTTCGCACCACAAGCACTCAAGGTCCCGCCCGCTGTCGCCTGCCATAGCTTTGGAGTGCTCGCTTGTAGAATAAGACAGTGTTTCATCGTTCTCTACACAGCATCTTAACAGTGTTACGTGTGAGAGAACCCTCGACTGGCAGCTAGAGTCCCCGCATACACATCAGCTACTGCTGTCACCAGGGAACCCTGAGTGTGATCGCTGTACAAGCTCGTGCGTCACATACCAGGCATTGTAAGTCGCCAGCAACAGCATGCATCAGTAGAGACGGCGTAGCACGAGCAAGATGCTGTTATCGCGCGGCCAGTGGCTGCCAGCTTCCCTCAGCAGAATAGGTTACAGCAGTAACCGCTTTCCTGGCGCGATCACACAACAGCTGCCCGCTAAACCACCACAGATAGCCATCAAACTACACGTAGAACCCTCTTGGGTGCGCTGCGCGGGCCGCAACGCCAGGACTAGCAGTAGTAGCAGCAGCGCCAAGTTTGACAGCAGTAAAAAGGGCGGCGCAAGCAAACCTACATCGGGCTATCAGGCCAACAGCAGCAGCAGCAGCAGCAGCAGCAGTAGAAGCAGCAACGGCAGCAGATTCACTAGTGGAAGAGACAGCAAAGGTGGAGCGGATGCTGCTGGTGACAGTGCTGGTACGCGGCGGCAGCGGCAGCAGCAGTCGCACAGACAACGATCTGTGTCTCCAGACCGACCACCGACTCCTAGCAGCAGCAGCAGCAGCAGCAGTTGGAGCAGCAGCAAATGTGACAAGCAGCAGTATAAAGGCTACATCAGGCCTGGTGCTGCTAATGGCAGCAGCAGCAGCAGTGGCTTTTCATCCGCACCAAAAAGCAGCCCTTTGCCACGTAAGCCATGCAACCTGCTTGATTTATATACGCCTTGCAATGCTGGACCAGGATACATATTAGTAATGATAACCACGGCTGGCAATAAGGGCATAGTTGGCCTGTGCCTATTTGCATTATAGCATATAGATATGAGCAGTGGGTTCGCATGCCATGTGACTTTGCATTCTCTCTCATTCTCAGATATATAAGCTACTCACCAGCGATAGCTCCGAGCCATGATGGCCATCGGCCCTGCGTCCCATTTCTTGCTCAATTTTGATGAAAACATCACGTAACAAGCAACAATACATACCTCCACAGCGGAAGCACCGCTGTGAGACATGCCAGCCGATTTTTGCATACGTGGGCCAATTGTCATATCATGTTGTAACATGTTATATAACATATCAACTAAACATCTAAAATGATTGCCAAGATAATTGCCATCGGTTTGTGTTTCATGTTCATGCAGGTCATGCTCAGTTGTTAGTGGTTGGTGGCGGCGCTGCTGGTCTCACGGCAGCATATTTTGCAGCGTTACATGGTGCAAAAGTAACAGTGTTAGAACGCACAAGGGAATCTGGCAAGAAGATCCTCATGTCAGGTTAATGCGTTGTTATTTTGTCATGTTATTTTGTCGTGATTGCTGCCACACCACCGTCACTAACAGGCTCATCGTATATACGATGCCCATAGAATGACCAGGATCATGAATGAATGAATGAGCGCCGCATAGCGCTTTCAAGAGAGCGCTAGCATAAGTTGAGGGAGGGTAATGTGTGGGTCGGAGCGACTTCACGTTCCCTATCGTCTAGGATCATCATAATCTGCCTGCTTTTGTATCTTGTCACCGACGGAGGGACCCTGCAGGCCCGTTCTGCCCCAAAGCAGGCAGGTTTTCGAAGTTGAGCTATGGGGTAGTGTATATAACACGAAGGCTGTTTGTTGCAGCCTATAGCAACCGCTATACCTAAGCATAAACTCCTCGTATACATGGATAAAAGTTAGCGCTGATTATCTTGTGACCTAGCGGCACATGAAGCAGCAGCACCGGCAGCAGCCAGGCTGTGGGAGAACTGTTTGTCACTCAGCTGCTCTTCCAGTGTCTGTTGGGCCTGAGCTTTCGAGCACGTCAAGTCAGTATGATAGGCCTGCTGGTATTCCCAACTGGCTAACAATGTGTGCAGCAACTTATACCACAATCAGAATCACACAACAAACAATTGAAAAATCCCAAATTGGACTGCTGTCATTGGTGATTCATGCAGGTGGCAGCAGATGTAACGTGTTACCTTTGGAGGTTGATCTTCAGATGGATTACGTAACCAGCAGCAGCAGCAGCGCAATGAGGGCCGTGTTCAGCAGCTGGACCTTGGAACAATGCCTCGACTGGTGGGTACAAAACACCAAAAGCAGCATAAAATTATCATAATAGTACATCACCCTTAGGTTGAATATAGAAAAACAATACAATCTATACTACAATGTTTGTAGTATAAATGCTGAGTTTGGCATTAGTTGTGATGTGTGATCATGTTATGGCAATGCAAGAAGCCTTCACCGCAGCAGCAGCAGCAACAGCGCAATAAGGGCGGTGTTCAGCAACTGGACTCTGGAGCAATGCCTTGACTGGTGAGTACCCTGTAAGTCCTAGTACAAGACCCAGGAAAGTGTGTTGTATGCGCTGAGTTGGCGTTTGCTGTAACTTGATACAGCTTGCGTTGATTAACGGGTCAACCCACTTGATAGTGACGCTAACAGGTTCTCATAAACGGTAATAGGGTTGGCTGTTCAAACACGGTTTGAACAACACTAGCACGCTATTCAATGCATATGCTGGCACTGCAAGAAGCCTTCACCGCAGCAGCAGCAGCAGCAGCAGCAGCAGTGCAATGAGGGCGGTGTTCAGCAGCTGGACTGTTGAACAATGCCTTGACTGGTGGTACAAAACACCAAAAGTAGCAGTAGGAATATGCGTAGTAGTAAGAATATCTGAATTGGCAACTATTGTGGCTTGTGATCCTATGCTGGCCTCAACTCGAAGCACCAGTTGAGGGCAGCTGCAGGTTGTCACAGATTTTGGGAAGGGCTTACATCCAAAGCTAGCTAGCTAGCTAAATTCAGTGGTTTCTCGAAGCAACAAGCAACTGCCACTGTGTAATCAGCCAATAAAGGTGTTTTCTCCAAAAGCTTGCTCACGAGACGATCACTGCTGCTGCTGCTGCTGCTGCCAGGTTGTCAAATGACGTTGGGCTGGACTTGCAACTTGAGTTAGAGACCAACAAATGGTTTCCCGCAAGCAACAGCAGCAGAGAGGTGGGTTCTCTGGGTCAGCAGTAGCTGTTGTAGAGATATTCTCCATTTAAAACCCAAGTAGGGATTGTATAAGTATCTTTATAGGGGTCCTCGCCTTGGCAAGTACTCACAGGCCAACACTGCTAAGACCTTTGCTAAGACCCACCCTCCGCCCTCTGGCAGCCAGGGCTCCTAGCTATAAATGCCATAGATGGCTTATGTATAAGGACTCAGTTTGGGATGCTTCTGACTCAGACTGACGCCCAGTAGGGTCAGCCACCCGCCATGTCGTGTATATTTCTGATTGGCTTGCTGCAGCCTGTATAATATGTACATGTAGTACGCCTTGGTGTTGACTTAACGTCGGCAGGTCCGGGGCCTGTGGAGGTAGCACCGAAGCTGAAGTTGTATGGGCAGCCGTCAATCCATAATCGGCATGTAGTCAGCACAGAGGTTTCCAGCGACAGCTGAAATTGTGCAATTTTGGCGCTTGTGCGGGTGATTCAGTAGTATCCTTTTTCCTTTGCTATGCATGTCAGAGGTCCCATACACTGGCTGCTGCCTATGTTGTGAGGCTTGGCAGCAGTCAAAACAGCAGCAGCAGCAGCAGCAGAGTGGTGCAAGCGACATATTGCTGCCTGGCTGCATCATCTTTGGTGAAAGTACGTGATATACGGATTCATGTTGCAGTTTTGGGATGCTTTGGATGTCAAGTATGAACCGGCTGTGTGAGGCTTCGCAGCACTCAAAGCAGCAGCAGCATGTCGCAAACAACATATTGCTGCCTGGCTGCCCCCACCTTTTTGTAGGTTCGTGACCGGCTTGTTGCGGCGTGTGAAAAGCTTGGCGTGAAATTTGTCTACAATGCAAGTGTAGAAGGGTTGACACCACCTGATCAACCAAATCAGACGGACAACAGCACTGCTGCCAGCAACAGCAGCAGCAGCAGCAGCAGTGGATCATGGGGTGTTGATCTAGCTGATGGGTCCAAGGTTACTGCTGACAGGCTGATCATGAGCACAGGTACAGATCATTGTGGCTTACACCAGACATGATCAAGCTTGAATAAACATTTTCAACTTTGTTTTGTAAAGTGTTTTATGACAAGTTCTTTATTTGTTATCTTGACATTGCTTGTTCCTTTTTCATCTGAAAACTTTCTGATATTTCTTTCATTTGTGTAAAATTTTGAGAATAAGGAAAAGTAAAGTTTAGAATGAGTTTCCCATTTTCAACTAAAGTTGCAATATATTGTTCGGAACATACACATTGAATCATTGAGCTTCTGCCTGTCAGATGGGGCGCGGGGCTGATGGCCATAGAGCTATGGCGGGTGGGCAGCTGGTGTATGATTAAGTTGATGTGGTACATTCGCCAGTAAATCAGTGGTAGATCATCGGCTTTAGCCATCGTAGACGCAGGTTTAAATCCTGGCCGGGGACCTGTAATTCAAACAGTCACAAGGCATGACACCTGCTGCTGCTGCTGCTGCTGCTATCTCCAGGTGGTCGATCATTCCGCTGGTGGTACAGATGGTACCGGGCTCAACCTGTTGTCAGGTCTAGGTCATCAACTTGTACCACAATATGCGGCACTTGGACAACTTTTCAGTCTTTTTGTCTCAGTGTTGTGTCTGCCGTTGCTGCTGCTGCTGCTGTGTCTGCTGCTGCTGCTGCTGCTGCTGCTGTGGTCAGGTGGCCGGTCGTTCCCTGCGATTGGTACAGATGGCACGGGCCTCAACTTGTTGTCAGATCTAGGTCATAAACTTGTGCCACAATATGCGGCACATGGACAACTTTTCAGTCTGTTTGTCTTACTGTTGTGTCTGCTGCTGTTGCTGCTGCTGCTCTTTCCAGGTGGTCGATCATTCCCCGCTGTTGGTACGGATGGTACCGGGCTCAACCTGTTGTCAGGTCTAGGTCATAAACTTGTGCCCCAATATGCGGCTTTGACCCCACTGAAGGGAGCACACCCAGGCGGACAACAACTGGCAGGCAAGCGGGTCCCCACTTTTTGTTGCATGTTCTTTCACGAGCAGTCCCTGGACATATTTCCAATCAGTCACTATTGCATGTTTTACTGTCGTTTCCCTGAGAATTCCCTATATGTATTTTGAATCAGCCATGTGTTGCATGTTTCCTCCATCTGTCGTCGAAGGAGGGTGGTCATAAGCTTATACCGCAATATGCGACATTGGTAACATTGAAAGCTGCACACCCAGGCGAGCAACAGCTGACAGGCAAGTGTCCTGTTATATTGTACACAATTGTCCTCTTATGTTGTACACAATTGTCCTCTTATGTTGTACACAATTGTCCTCTTATGTTGTACACAATTGTCCTCTTATGTTGTACACAATTGTCCTCTTATGTTGTACACAATTGTCCTCTTATATTGTACATGATACTTTGGCTGCTCTACTGTGCCTAATCTTGACTGCAGGTTTGACACTTGCTGACGTCCAAGTTGCCGCTGGCAGTAGAGTTGTTATATCTATATATGATCAAATGTATATGATAAGTATTTTTCTACATGAATTTGACATGAACAATGAATAAACTATGTGAACTATGTGATCAGTGGCTTATCATTCTTACGATTAATAATCTAACATCTACGATACTCAGGCTGCTCCACTGCGCATGACTCTCCATGCAGGTTTGACACTTGCGGACGTCCAACTGTCTGCCCTAAAACCCAATGGCAAGCCTTGCTGCTGTGGCAACGGTTGCTGCTGTGGCACATCGAGGGGGCCTGCTGTTCACACACAACAGTATATCAAATGTACACATAATCGCATTGTATTATGATATGTACTGTCATATATTATCATATTTATAATACTCAGGGTGCTCTATTATGCCTGGTCTTTCACTGTGCAGGTTTGACACTTGCGGACGTCCAACTGTCTGCCCTGAAACCTAATGGCAAGGTTTCTGCTGTGGCACAGCGTGGGGGGCTGCTGTTCACGCACAAGGGATACAGCGGACCAGCTGTACTGGATCTGAGCCATTGGCTGGTGCGGGAACTGGACAAGGGGCAGCAGCAGCAGCAGCCAGCAACAATGCCAAGTAAGCAACATATTGGAGTTATTGTGCGGCAATTCTTGGTATAGTATGAGTTTCTAGTCAACGTTGAATGTACGGTGCGGTTTTTGTATAACATGTTATGATCCCTGCCAGACTGCACAATGGATTACAATGCCAGGTCTTACTTAAGTGCCAAGTGATGCTGAGTGTGTGAGTAGGTGAATAGGTCATTATTGACCTCCATGTAGCGTGTCAACAGAGCGCTAGCATAAGTTGAGGGAGGGAAGTATGTCTGTCATGATAATGCTCATGTATCCAGCAGCTTGACACTGGTATTGCTGCGGCTGCGGCTGCCACTATCCCCGAGGGTGCAAATTTTTTCTATTGAGAGAGGGTTGTTACACGTGGATACCTCACCGCCTCAGGCAGTACTCTCCACTAACCGGATAAAACTGAAGTGACACAGCCAACTGGCGCAAATCTGATGTTTGCTGACAGCAAACTGTGAACAGGAAATGCTCAACAAAGATCCATAAGCTATCCACCAGCCATAGCGCTATGGCCATCGCCCGCACCCCAATTCAGAGGCGGAAACAGCAAAGTTCAATGCAGTGATTCTTTCACTGCCATTGCTGAAAATGACAGGCTGGCGATTCGCTGAGCACAAAATTGAGAAATTTCCGCCCGGTAGATCAACGAGCATTTTCAAGACATATACCATCAAGGGGTTGATGCAGAAAATGCAGCAGACTTCTCTGTGATTGTATGCAGTGAGCACCTCAAAATCTTGCCGGCAAGATTGCCGTGCGCCGCTGCTGCTGCTGCTGCTGCTGCTGCTGCTGGGGTTGATGCAGAAAATGCAGCAGACTCTTCTGTGATTGTATGCAGTGAGCACCTCAAAATCTTGCCCCTGCTGCTGCTGCTACTGCAGGGCTTGTTGTAAACTGGAGCAACGAGAGCATTGAGACCTGGCAAGTTAGGCTGGCAGCTGCAAGTGGTGCAGCGACAGTAGAGAACCTACTGAGAAAATCAGGACTAAAGGTGCGACCAGAGGGTTGTGGCGCCGAAAGGCCTTTGTTTTTCCCAAAAGGGTATTACCGGGTTCCCATATGATTTGGTGGTGGTGATGGATGCCCATCATATTGAGAGGAATGGTGCAAAGTGGTGGTTCCGCATTCTGGCTGGAAATGTGTGTAACAAAGATGTTAATGATGGGTGAATTTGGGTCCCTGGGTGCGACTGATGCCAGTTGAAACATGCCTCGAGATCTGCTGCTGTTGGCTATGTGTCTCTTGAACCTCTCCACAAGCAACTTGCAAGCTCGTATGGTTTGTTCTTGTATATGCCAACTATGTCTGATTGATGTAACTGATGTAAGACAGTCATCAAGCATGTATCTATCTCCGCCATTGCTTAGTGAGCATCTTGAGTGCCATTGGTGTGTTGCTGCTGCTGCTGCTGTTATTGCACGAAAGGCTTGCTGCTGCTCCATGTATTGAGCTAGGCATCTCCAACAAGCAACTAAGCCACTCAAATAGGATCCAAGCGACAGGCATTGATTAACACAGATACGAGGAGGTTAACAGTCATAGGTCATGAAGGATGCAGAAACATAGGCTTAAACACTCACAAAACCCGTCGAAACCAGTGTTTGCTCTGCTGCTGCTGTTGTTGCAGGAAAGGCTTGCTGCTGCTCTGTGTATAGAGCTAGGAATAGCCAACAAACAACAAAGCCATCTCAAGAAAACTGAGCGCCAGGCCCTACTGAATGCACTGACAGCGTGGCAGTTACCAATCACTGGACATGAGGGTTACAAGAAAGCTGAAGTAACGGGGGGAGGCGTGGTTTTGGAACAAATAGACTGCAAAACCATGGAAAGCAGGGTAAGGGACTTTAACTCAGTTGCGTCTGTTGCTTTGGTGACATTGCCAGGCAAGAGTATGTTTCCTTGGCATTTCTACATCAACCGATTGATCGTTTTACATCGCTGCCATCAACTGTTGATGCTGCTGGCTCTGCTGCACCAGCTGGCTTGAGCATGGTGCAATTCACTGATGCAATCAAGGTACTGCCTTGGGTATTGGGATAACTGTGACATGTCTGCGCACTGACATGACTGTTACCATCATGCCCGTACTGATCATTCAAAAGCAACATGCAACCCTACCAACATTTGCAGGGCTGTATGACAACCACAGAAAGGCTGTAGCATATATTTGCCTCAAACAAACTATCCATGCAAACATGCCTGTAAAAGTGAGTGAGCCATGCAACAAGTCAGATGCGCTGGCAATAGCTGTCCTATCATGCATGGGGGTCGCCACCCAAAGAGCTCTCT
>NSMO01000584.1:0-19612 GCA_002588565.1 Coelastrella sp. UTEX B 3026
AGTGCACACAGAAAACATGAGACCTCTTTCAACAAGTGTGTCAGGTTACTCAGGTAGGCAGTTGGGGCACGCCACGTGCCCCTGCAGCAGCCATGCAGATAATGCTGAATGCTTGAGAGCTGCACTGCCCCTGAGCATATTTGGCAATGCCAGGCGGCAGTCTACAACCACTTACAATAGTTTACAGTCAGCCCGGCCTGGGCCAGGCAGCTGCTTGCTATTTGGATGATGCTGAGTGGCTGCAGTTGCTGGTTGTGAGTTTGTTCTGCCCACTCAGTCAGTGGATGCTCTCATAGAGACTGACAGTACTCTTTTTGTTGCGTCCACTGCTCAGCTTCTGCATCAGGGCTGGTCACTGTCAATGGTGATTGCTTGCTCAACATATTCATAGATTGATGTTTGCTAATCTTGCTGAGCCTGGCACAGCAGTGTGGGTCACATGGTATGACCAACTCTGCTGCATATCAGCATGTTGTGTGTGCTTGTATGCATGACAGCAGGCTCACAAAAGCAAGACATTTCAATGTTTTCGCCTGCTGTTTCTGTGAACCACAGATCTGGAGTCATTGCCATTGTGATGACAACGTTAAGAGTGCTGAACACTGTGGCCGGTCCAGCAGTTGCCCAGCTTGACATGAACAACGACAAAGCAGTGCGGCTGCTCTCAGAGGCTCCCAGGCTGGCACCCAGCAGCAAGCTCTCTGCCTTTGGAGAACATGCCAGCAACGAGCCAAGCATTGATTTCTAAGGTTGCGGCCCAAGCAACGGACCAAGCAACTGGTTGTCAGGGAACAGCTGGAGTTGATCATTAGTACAGAGCTTTCAGAGGTAATATAATGTATGTATTGCTTACACTACATAAGCAGAGCCTCCTCAATGCAGCTGTCTCAAGCTTGCAACCCTTCAGCTGCCTGGAACTGTCAAAGTGCAGTCACCTGGCAGCACCCATGTGTGTGTCAATAAGTTTGGGCGGAGCCCTTTGTCTGGGTCAGCTATCACAGAGCTCTTTATTGTCATCGTGTGTTGCAATTCAAGACCTGAACTGCTGCTGTTTGCATGGCATTCACAGGTGACATGACTTATTGTCAGGGGCAAGACTAGCCGGCTGCATGACTGGGCATGGTGCGCCCTGAAGGAGGTGGCTGCTGGCGGCCAGCAAATGCTGTAGTCCGGTCACACCTGACACGAGGTGGCAGGCACATAGGATGTTCGCAACAGCTGTCTGTATCATAGAGGTTCGGAACCTCAAGCTGGCCAGTCAATGGGCACTTGTGCCAGAAATGCTGACCATGCTTCGCTGTGCATTCTATGTGCTATTGTTACCCAATTGAATCATGGCGGTGCTGCTTGCTGCACCTGTTGGCTCAGATTGTTGCTGACTATGTTTTCTTGTCCGAGGTGTCTGTTATGCTGACTACTTGCCAAGTCAGCAGTGCACAGTCCTAGCAGGGACAGCTGTTGTTATCGGCCCTTAAGCTTGGCAGGTATGTGTCAGCTGCTACCAGTCAAACCAAGGCAGTTTTGTCAACTTACTGGTAGTGCAGTTATAAATATTCCCAAGTCTATGTTGTGTGGGACTTGTTTGACAAATAGACAAAGTGCTTGCTGCCCTGCATCATTGGCTCCTAGGCGGAGTGCTGTAGGTAGCAGCTAGGCTGTAAAGCATAGCTGCTAGGCTGTACATTGCAATTTGTGTATACACACTACGTAGTTGTAGCTGTAAGCTGGTTGGGTGATTCGGTTGTGGGTCGTTTGCTGCTGTTTGAATAGTGCACTGTAAAAGTGACTGAGCCAATGCAACAAGATAGATGCGATGGTGCAATGTGTTTCAACCATATAGCAGGCTGCTATGCAACTGGCTTCTGCAAGGTGCACTTGTGCTCTAATGACCGTAATGGAGATCTGTAACGACACCAAACAAATGATGTGCATGCCTCAGGCAGGTGGTTAAGAACTCCGAGTTCGTCGGACGATGTGCTTCAAAAAGAGTGCTGCAAACACCTCAATGCCGCTGCTACACAAAGCAGATTTCAAAGCAGGCCTCGTCCAATCATGATCTGATCAGATGCAGACCGCTGCAGCCTTTGGCATACACTCATATATCCATGCTGCTTTCAATGTTCACAATCTGTTGTGAAGCTTTACTTCTGTTAATCAAACCCTTTACAGCATGCACGTGTACAGCTGTACGTTTCGTTTCGTGTTGTTACATGGGAGAGCTACTGTACATGTAAAAGAGACTGAGCCAATGCAAACAGGATAGATGCGCTGGCAAGGGCTGTCGCGCCATGCATGTGCAACATCCGCTTGTGCTCTGCATCCACACAGCAGGCTCAAACAAACCTTGAGGAGGCTCCTCAGCAGCCTGCCACGCAGAGCACTGGTCACATGTCGAATGCAGCAATCTGCAGCACCTTGTCCGAATCTCTCTTATGTGCATCACCACAATCCTGCCAGCATGGATGTTGGTGTGTGCACCAATTACACATTACCCACTATAACAGGCACGTGACCTGTCTGCTGCTGACAAGTCATATCGGCCAAACGCCAGCAAGGTCAGCCACAAAACAACCAGCTAACAGCATCTAGTACAGCGACCATAAGCAAGTACCTATTCACCAACTACATGGTGAAGCGCTTTTCAGCACCCAGTCTCAACCTGTGTGACCTGTCCCACAACAATCCTAGCTGCAGGAGACACCCACTCATCCCTTGCACCCAACAAAGCAGCATCCATCAGAAACTTGGCTGCCGACAAGTCATTGAACTTGTACGCTGGCGGAATGTACGAACATATACACTCTGAATATCGGCCTCCGAATATCGGCCTCATCGGATACACGCTACTCCCCTATTGTATGCAGCACTTTACAGCACCCAGTCCCGACCGCTGTGACCTGCCCGACAGCAATCTTAAGCTGCAGAAACGTCAACTTGACCCTCCGCCCCACAAAGCAGCACCCATCAGAAGCTTAGCTGCTGACAAGTCCCTGAATTTTGGACGCTGGCTTTCTCTGAATGTAACTAGGAGACACACTACTCCCCAATTGCATGCAGCACTTTACAGCACCCGGTGCCAACTTCTGTGACCTGCCCAACAACAATCCTAGCCGCAGGTGACGTCAACTTATCTCCGCCACCACACAAAGCCGCATCCATCAGGAACTTGGCCGCTGTCTCAAAGCTCATCTTGAGTAGCGGGCTGGTCTCGCTGTCGATGCCTATACGATTGCACGCCTTGTAGCCGCCTTGGTGTGTCATGAAGTCGGCTATCAAGCCCAAGTGACGCGGGTCGACACCTATACCATAAGCTCCGAAGACAGCCTGCAGTGCATAGAAAACGCACAGGAGTTCTCGCATATGCCTGTTGTTAAGCTGGCAGCGATGTATTCTGCATATGCTGGCCCTGGGCCCTGCTTATACGAGATTCGATTGGCTGGATCACCCAAATCGCCAATGGCTGGGTATGCAACTGCACTTATGAAGCAACCAGGTGACATCATTGACTGCTCACAGGCTTCATCAGACATGTTGCCACTGTTCTGCCCAAAACATAGTTGTGACAGGCAACCTGCTGAATGACAACTGTCATAGCGATGCATCCATCTAGCTTGCCACAGACAAATGGAGCAGATGGCGGCCCCTTGCATGTATAATACAGCAGTACTCAGCTATTTGCTTGGCATTTCCTGTTGCATGAGCTAAAACTTCACAGACAAATGGAGCAGATCCAAGCGATGCATCCCTTGTGATGTTGAGCTGTCTGCTGAATCATGCATCAAACACGATCCGTTTAACATTGAGCAGCGTATCCAAGGCAGCAGGTGAACTGTAGACCCTAAAACAGTCTACTACAGCAGTGCACACACCTGCACTTCCTTCAAGATAGTTGCTCTAGCAGCTTCCACTCCATATGTTGTCAACATCGCATGAACATCGTTACACGCAATCTTGTCAACATCAATCAAGTGCTGCTGCTCCCGGATACCCTGGAAGTTGATACCCTCAGTTTGCAGCCGCCGGGTTTCGCCTGACCTTTCAGGGTCTAGCAAGTGCACCTGCAGTAATGTATGCAGTAGCACGTGAGTCAATGCATATGTATACAGTGCATACTTTCGCAGTAGTGTGCTGAGGAACAGGAGCTCTGCCTGTCAAACAGCAGTGTTGCCTCCAATGCCGCGTCAAAGAGACTAAGGGCACCTGGTCTCACTTGAACATACAGCTGAGAGTAGATGGCCACCTCCCTGGCCTACAAGCGTGCGCACAACAAACTAAAGCCAGCACTCTGAGTTTGCAGACAGCAAAGCAGTTTTCGAGCTTAACTGATACAGCAGGTGATATTGTTGTTGCACAATCCTTAGCGGATTTTGACCTCCATGGCCACCATCCTGCTGTCTATATCAATGCACACCCTTTGTGAAACTGATTTTGCAGCTGTCATGTCAAGTAATGCAGACAAAAAGAAACCAACATATGTATTGTAGGGAAGCTACTATCAGAGAACACCCATAGAGGTCTGCAGACCCCTAGTGCTGTCAGCGAATCTTCCCCTGGAGTGTGCTGTGCGCCCCATCTGAAACTCATGTCACTGTAGTATTTCAGGACATGAGGGATTAACAGGGGCAGTCACGTGTAGCAGATACTTGCCTACGCCTGGGCCTGCCAGTTTGGCTATTCACAGCTAAACGTCATGCGTTCATGCTGCTCTGCTAACACTTGGTTAGCAAACTCGAATTTGAACAAAGGCCCACAGGCGCTAACGGGTTCCTGATGCAGCAGAGGCAGTACTGCTATGCGACGAACATAGTTTGTGGTATTCCTGACATCCGACAAGTCACTGCTGTGGCTGCCATAAATGCAGCGGATCGCCAACATTGCTGTGGTAACACGTCTAGGCAGGCAATGCTGGCACCAGCACTTACTGCGTGGATGCCTGGAACATGGGATACCAGCACATTGGCAGCGACTTCTTCAGCTATCTCCAACATCAGCACCTTAGGCGACGACATAGGGAGAACAACCTGTGAACAGATACAAACAGTGGCAAATCCAGTCAGCATGCTGGCGGTCTGTGGCAGACCTTGTTGCATTGGTGGGCAGAAAAAAGGGACTTAACACAGTTCAGACCGACCAAATGGGCAGTGCAATCGACAGAGGCCAGAACTATGCCACAAATCAAGCCGCACTGGCCAATGCAACTTTGCATTGGACAGATGCAGGAGCAGCACCTAAGGCTTGGGCATGCGGCTGCAGTGCAAAGGATAGTGCATGCTTACTGCACTGTTGAAGCTCACATATTGAGCCAGGGGAGCACAATCAACCAGACTATCACTATGGAAAAGTTTCATAAGCCACTGCCCTAAAAGAAGTAAAAGTTCATAATACCTTTTGAACACTGCAAACAATTATGAATCAATGCCATTCCCGCCACTGTTTGCCTTGTACAGTTGCAGACTTACCCTGATCTCGCATTGCATTCTGCCCTTGATCTTGCTAATCCTGGCCTGGATTACGTCATCCCCAGCAGTCTTCGTGGTGCGACCCCTGCTGCTGCCACCACTGCCAGCAGCAGCAGCTGCCACAGCGGCCCCGCCCTTCTTCTTGGCAACAGCTGCTGCTGCAGCTGCGGCAAGCCTTTCCCGTTTGCTGCGATTGCCATCCTGCTCATCATCGTTATCACTATCCGACTGATCATCTGCTGCTGCGGCCTGCTGCTGCTGCTCGTCGCCATCTTCCGACTCGCCCAGTCGCTGACGCATTTCGGCGTCGATCTCCGCTGCTGCCTGTTCGTCGTCTTCGTCACCGGCATCGTAAGTAGCTGCTTCACCGCGACCGCCGCGGAAGCGTAGCTTGCCCTCGCGCAGGTCTTCGTCGGCCTGCATACCAGTGATACAAAGTTGCGGATATGCACAGTAGGGAGTACAAAAGGGGAAGCAATGCACCTGCGCTGAACTCGGGAAGCTGCCAAGGGAATGAGACGTACAATCTGCATTGAACGGTTGTTCAAACCCGTAACAGGCGGGCCAGAGATTCACAATGCGAACCGACACCAGTGTAGGTACCTCCTCGTCTTCGGCAGCGTCTTCAGGCTTGTCGTCATCGTCAGCGTTCTGGTCATCCTCCCGAGCGCGAGCCGACTTGGTCCTGCCTTGCTGACTGCTACCGCCACCCTCGCCACCTTCTCCGTCACCTTCTTCGTCTGCAGTAGAAGCAAAGCACCAACTTGAGTGCCCAGCGGAGCGGGAACACACAGCAGGCTTTGGTGAAATCCCCAATCCGGCCTTTGTGAATACATCGATGCAGATGCGATTACTCAACTAGTCTGCAGCATGAGGTTTGCTGGGATGCATTCGGAGGTAACAATCACTGGGAAGTGGCATGTATGGGCCAAAGAACAGCAGGTCATGATCGAAAACATGCCCCCTTGCCTGATGGTGCTCCACTGGTGTTTGATGTTTGCCCTTAAAAGGCCGCAGCATGCCACTGAAGAGGCAATGCCATGGTGAGTGAGGGCAATACACACACAAGCCGTTTGTGGGAGTGCTGTCCTTGTGTAATATGTGCGCTGAGACACAGGGGACAAGCGTACAGTGCTTACAATGCCAACATTGGGTCCAGCCGCCAACTTGCCAACTGCAAAACAATCGATGCCTCATCATGATACGAATCACAGAATAAGGTAACACAGCATGCGCAGGTGATAAGCAGTCACTTACCATCCTCTCCACCGCCGCCCCTGCCCGTCCCTTCAACTGCTGATACTGCCATACTGGTGATGTTGACGCCCTGCTTCTTGAGCTGCTTTCTCAAAGCAGCCTTCAGCTGAGGTACAAAGCTCTTCAGGCAGGCATCCTCCAGCTTCTCCCATGTTAGCTCGGCATCTTTGGGGTATAGGCTCAGCTCATGGAATCTGAGATGTATGTCATAGCCCTTGCCCCATTTGGCACCTGTCACCATGGTGGGTGTGGGGATGGCTGGCCGCTCCCAGGCCTGCATAATTGCGAAGCACAACAGCAACCAATGTGTCAATGGCGAGCTACTAGTAGCTAGTAGCGGTCAGGGTATAGAACAGCGCATGGAATCTGTGGTGTATGTTGTAGTTCTTGCCCCATTTGGCACCTGTCAGCCATGGTGGGCGTGGGGATGGCTGGCCGCTCACAGGCCTGCAGAGTGCAACGTTCAAAGCGATCATCGTGTGATTGGCGAGCTAGCGACTCAGGTTATAGAACAGCGCGTGGGACCTGAGGGTCACAGCCCTTGCCCCATTCAGCATCTGTCACCATGGTAGACTGTGGGGATGGCTGGCCGCTCACAGGCCTGCATAATTGCAAAGCACAACACCCATTTATGTTTGAACGGCGAGGTAGCCTTAAAGCATATAGAACAGCGCATGGAACCTGGGGTGCATGTCGTCGCCCTTGCCCCACTGGGCGCCTGTCACCGTGGTAGGTGTGGGAATTGCTTGCCAATACCAAGCCTGCAGGTTGCACAAAGCAGACAGATTACTTCATGAGAATACTGCCTTGCTTGTGTACTCAATGTATCCACATGCTTTGCACCAATTGGAACAACAACCTGGTCATGATGAATGCCAGGCTGGCTGATTGCTTCCTAGGCCTAAGACAAGCAAAACACAGAAGCAGAGAAAGCTGGTAAGCTGCGACTTGATTGCGATTTGTGCCACATACTGTACCACTCGCGAAAAGCAGCACCTGTTACGATCATGGGTATGCAGGCGTTTACAAGGCTAATCTTGACTGGGTATGCAGGCTGATATAAACATGTATGGGCCAAAGAACAGCAGGTCATGATAGGCGCCATGCCCGCTTGCCTGATGGTGCTCCACTGGTGTTGATGTTTGCCCTTGAAAGGCCGCAGCATGCCACTGAAGAGGCAATGCCATGGTGAGTGAGGGCAGGTACCAAGAAGCCGCGCTGCGCTTTGGCTTTGCAGTTAGTAACATGTGTCTAGCTGAGCATGCTGGATGCGTGGACCTCTTAACATTTGCCATTCAGGCATTATCATGCTGAAACATCTTAACCATAGTACTGGGCAGCACATTACTTCAACTTTGAGGAAGAAAGGGGGACAACGCAGGGCAGTACAAGACGGTGCAAGTGACCCGTGCACATAACCTACCTTGAGTCCTCTCAAGCACTCTGCCAGCCGCAGTTTCCTCATTCTGCTAGCCAAGAGCTGAGCATCAGCATCACTGCATGTAGGCCTCAGAGGCATGGTCATTGTGGGAGTCTACAACAGCGGCAACAGCAGCAGTGGCAGTAATGAGACCAGTCTAAGAGCACGCTGTTGTTACCGTTGCATCCGGATATTTAAGGTTCTAGAGACATATCTGGGTTTCTGGGCAACAGGAGCACTGGCCGTAAAGAAGTCAGCCTAAGAGCACGCCAGTATAACCCTTGCATTTGGGACAAGTCTGTGTTTCTGGGCCGGATTTTCAACAGATTAAGGCCAGGCAGACCCCTATGATGCTTGTAGGGCCATCTCATCCCAATCTGGCCTCTGACCTGGCATCGACACTGGAGTGTGCCTCCAACCCATCTAGTGAAAACCTAAGATGACGGCGGCTGCATGCAGTGTGCTATCTTTGGTTGCCGGGATCATGTTTGTGGTTCATCATACATACTGTACAACTGTCTGCAGTGATGACAGCAGCTTGACATCTAGTCAGCAGGTAAACGCCAGCTCACCTCTGTACGAGGTGCAGCAGTCATTGGGATCCCAAAAAAAACATGGGATACCGACATGCGAGTCAGGTTGGCAAGTATGCAGGTTGCAGTCTTCGCCAGTGCTGCAGAAGCCTTCAGGATTGCACGTTCTATGTATACACTTGAGATTAGTAGCTGTGCTAGGTAACACAGCAGCTGCATGTGATTATGGCATATGTGAAGCCCTAAGAGACATACATGCTTTCAGGATGCTCTCATATGGGGCCCACCTTGATACGAGGTGCCGCAGTCATCAAGATCTCACGTAGACGTGGAATACCCAGCGTCACATTAGCCTCTCCTCTACCAGCCATATGGAATGTGTTGAGTGTCATCTGTGTAGACGGCTCACCGACCGACTGAGCAGCAATGACACCCACGGCTTCACCGGGGGCTGCTAGAGCTGACATGAACTTGAGCTGCATTAGAGCACGGAAGTCTGCATTCACAGTGGGGCAGAAAGTACAGAATAGGGTTCAGATGACATGTTTGCCAACTGGTCAAGCGGCAATGACACCCACGGCTTCACCAGGGGCTGCTAGAGCTGACATGAACTTGAGCTGCATTAGAGCACGGAAGTCTGCATTCACAGTGGGGCAGAAGGTACAGAATAGGGTTCAAAAGACATGTTTGCCAACTGGTCAAGCAGCAATGACACCCACGGCTTCACCAGGGGCTGCTAGTGCTGACATGAACTTCAGTTGCATCAGAGCACGGAAGTCTGCAGACACGGCGGCAGCACGTGATAAACGGTTGTGAGCAGGTGAATCAACAGGCTGAGCAATGACACTCACGGCTTCACCAATGGATGGCAGGGCTGGCATGAACTTTAATTGCATCAAAGCACGGAAGTCTGCATTCACAGTGGGGCAGAAGGTACAGAATAGGGTTCAGATGACATGTGCGCCAACTGGTCAAGCAGCAATGACACCCACAGCTTCACCAGGGCTGCTAGAGTGTCACAGCTGATACAAGCTCCTACTGCATGAGAGCATGGAATTTTGTAGGAGCAGTAGCAGCAGATGATGGCAGATTGTGAGCAGGTCAATCAGACAGGATCGCAGCAATGATACCAACAGCTTTGGCAGGAGCCGCCAGTGCTGACATGAACTTGAGTTACATCAGAGCACGGAGATCTACATACACCGTGGCAGCACATGATTGACAGTTGCGCACAAGTTGCAATTTGAACAGGCTGAGCAGCAATGGCAAACAGGAGTGTGCCTGGGGCTGCTAGGGCCGAAACGAACTCCATTTGCGTTGGTGCGCGGAGGAACGAAGGCAAACAATGGGCAGCAGAACGCCTCACGCACAGGTCTCAGAAAAGAGAAAATGCTGAAGACAATGTACACAGCAGCTGTGCAAGAGTCGCTCCGCCCACAACACCCACACACTCGCGGGTTGACACACAGACTGAAGCAAATTGAGACTCACCGTCCACAGCCATCTGTGCGAGTTTGCTTTCAGAAGCTAGCACCTGCTTCTGCACCAATGTATTCAGCAACTCCTGGCGCCGCTTGGCTGCTTTCTTAACCTCCTTCTTACTGCTGCCATCAGCGGCAGCTGGTACTACTGCCAAGGTCCTGGCAGCAGCAGCAGCGTCCGCGGCAGCGCTGGCTGTCTCCTCGGTTATGAGGAGGTGTTTGGCGGGATTGCTGATGAACTTTTCTAAGGTGTCTGCGAAGCTCTCAGAGGTTGCACCAAGCACTGAGGGGAACCACCTGCAGAGTGATGCACAGAAAACACAGTGTGACTTGGAGCTGGTAACTGGCGGGGGTTGTCACAGAGCCAGCTAACGCTTACACGGCTTGAATTCCCTGCCAACAACACAAGCAGCAGTCGCACCGGGCAGATCAACCACCACGCCCCCAAAAAAGCACAGACAGCTTTTGGCCAGCTCAGGGCAATACTGACCTGGTGCTGGGTTCAGACCCAACACATGATTCAGCAGCAGATTACAGAAAGCAGCCAAACATAGCCCACCTGGCCATAAGAGGTAAATCATTCTGCAGCTGCTGTTGTGCATCCTTGTCGCCCGTTGCAGCAGCAGCGATCAACCCGCTCCTGGTCTGTATCGCTGCTGCAACCTCTGCTTGCTGTGGCCCAAGCAGACCAAACTCCTGCAAGCGGCCTTGCAGCAGCACCTGCAGCTGCTGCTGCTTGCGACTGCTGCTGGACCTTACTGCTGCTGCAGCCTCCTGCTGCTCTACTGCTGTGTCGGGGTTCAAACCCTGGCTCGTTAAACCCTCTTCGTCGCCAGCTACTGAGCCCTGCGTCAACCCTAGCTGCCGCGCCGCGGGTGCCGCGTTCACGGCGAGGAACTCCGTCTGCTTCATGTACGAGACTTTGGTGACGTCGAGGCCGTCGTCTCCGTAGTAAAGCTGCACAATGCTGCCGTCGCACACGTCGCGGACTGTGCCGTCGTAGGTGACACGCAGAGCTTCCAGGTTCTTGACGAGGCAGCGCTGCAGGTAGCCGGAGCGACTGGTCTTGACGGTAGTATCAACCAGACCCTCTCTGCAGACCACCACACGACGATATCTCGCAGACATCAGCGGCCGTCCCGTGACACTGGCAGAGACGCAGTAAAACACAGCGCGAAAACCGCACGCACACAAGAGCCATTGTCACGACATGGGTTCCAAGTTGTGATACAAGGTATGCGCCTGATACTGATTCTACTCTTCCCCCACCCACCTGCCAGCCATACAGTGGAAGTAATATTCCTGCGGTCGCAGTCCTGTCAAGAATCTGTCGCCCACAAAGCCACCAGCACGAGCACCGCCATCATAAGCCCGGAAGCAAGGCAGTGTCTTACCACTAGCCGTACGAGGCACACGGCGCCCCTCCAGCTCCTGCAAAGACATACACAAGTTCACGACAAGCTCAGGCTTGCTCAGTGAGCTTTGTGAGGTTTCACTGGCAAACATGCCATACCAAGTTCCGTGAAACCTGGGCTGTGCAAACCATGCATCATGTAACGCGGTTTGATACATGCAATTTGAAATATGTTAAGCATCTGCATGTCTAAGCACAGTACCCCCCCCCCTCCCTCCCTGGCCGCACCTGTTGGCCCAGCAGACACGCAATCTGATAAAGTTGACTGTGCGGACCATGCTTTAAGAAATGCGTTTGAAATATGCTAGATTGTTTGCAGAGCACACTGCATGCCATGTGCTTTGACTAAGCACAGTACCAACCCCCGGCGGCGCCCCACCTGTTGGCCCAGCAGGCACGCAATCTGACTGAAGTTGACTGTGCTACCCTTGGCACCACTAACAGTCATCAGTGACATGCAGTTGGCAGGGAAGGGCTTCGCCTGGCCAGCTGGAATGCAGGCCTTGATGACTTCAGAAGCCAACGGGTGCATCACACCTGTGGACAAAGGCACACATGCATGCTGATGTCATGCAGCTTATCTTCGCACACAGCTCCTTGTAAGCATCAGCAACAACAGCGCCATGAATGCAGACCTGCTGAAGCACAGAGTTAGCTTAGGTGGGTATCCTGATCTTCATAGACAGCAAATACAAGTGCACAGCAATGCCATCGCACATGCCGAGGCAGGGTGGATGGTCTTCACACTGTGCAGATGAGGCAATGGTAGTCTGTCCGGGTTAAAGGAGACGAGTAGTCAGTGTGGAGCTGACAGCTCGCTGTAACGTACCGAATAGATGATGTACCCAACACCACACATCCTGAGCCTCATATGAGAGACACAAGACTTGATACACACACCCCCAGGGGGCCCATGCAGGTGTGATACTGGGGTGCTTGAGTCGATCAAACTACGAGCCAACTACTCTGGCTCATGCAGCGCCTAGGGACATGACAAACAACAGCCGGCCAGCCCACTTATAACCAAAACGTTTGCAAAAGAGATATCTGACAGCGCCTTGCTTTGATGCTGCTTCAACTTGCTGGGGTATGCTGTTGTGGTGGTTGCAGTTTGTGCTTCAGGAATACTAGTGCCACATGGCTTGCACGTGGAAAACTGCACTGTCATTCTTGAAGGAAGTCTGCAATAACCACGCTAGTACATGCCTCCCATTGCATCCCCGCTCAGCCCACACTCACCAGTAACCTTGGCATCATGTACAGCTCCGGTTGCAGCTCCGTTCATGCAGTAATGCTGCTCCAGTTGCTTGGCGACCATGTAGCGCTCAGCAGCTATCAATCCTGCGAGCTTACTCTTGGAGTTCTGAGCTAGGAGGGCAGCGTCATCTGCATGTTGCAGCTTGCTGTGCTTCAACTGCAACACCAAGTGCAGACATGGTCATGCCGGTGATCAGCAGATGTTGTCTTGTACGCCACTGCTGACTTGATAATATGAAGGAGTGTATGAAAACAGGCTGACAAGACACTGCAGTTTCAGTGTGGAATTGATCAAACTCCATGTGTGTTCACCGGTTTCAATTGATCAGCACACTGTAGTACTCTGTTTGTGGAAGGAGGACACACATACGGCTACCATAATGATTGTGTAACCAGAAGATGAGATAATCCTCACATGCTGCATAAAACTAGTACCACTCGGATAGTAATGTCACATGCTGGGTAGAACCAGACTGGCAACCGCCCCGTTGGGGCTCCAGAAGGCGATGGAATCAGCAGTCCTGCACGGCAGGAATCTCACGGAGAGACTCGACTGCCTGCATCATTCTGTGGCGTTTGTAGCAGGACTATACACCCATGGAGATGTGGCCTGGATAGGCCACGGGGATGCTCCTATGATTTGTTTGGCCTGTGGTGCCTGGCTAAAGGCAACCACAGACCCGCCACATATGATAATCACGTACACAAACAAACACAAGAACCCGGCCTGTGATCAGACATCAGACTGTCTAGGACTACAACAGTAAAATGTTGAGCTTGATCGCATGTTGGCTAACATGGCGGCAGCGCAGCCCTGAACACACCTTGCTCTGTGCAATGGCACTTGCTGTGACAAGCTTTGACTTCACTACCTCAGCACTGGCTGCTAGAGCTGTGGGCTCCGCCTTTGCAAGAATCTGCACCACGATCAAGCAACAATAGCAGCAGGACTTGGCAGAATTGCATTAGAACGAGCGGTAACACCACAGGTGTGTGTATGCAGATCTGAGGTGATGATGGTGTGTGGGGTTGTCCGGAGTAAAGGAGACGAGTAGTCAGTGTGGAGCTGACAGCTCGCTGTAACGTACCGAATAGGTGATGTACCCAACACCACACATCCTGAGCCTCATCTGAGAGGCACAGGGCTTGATACACATGCTCGCGAGGAAGCACATGCATGTGTGACGCTGGGAGTTGAACAGACTTGCAGCAAACCTTCAACATCTTACTGCCATTCAACAGGACCACTCAACACCAATAACACAGCAGTTCTGGAGACATCCGTGTGCTGCAATAGCCGTGCGCATTCTACACCAATCTCACGGAGAAAGGACTTGCATCTGTGGTCCAGCTACAGTGGTAGATGATGGTCTAGCTACAGTAGAGTAGAACTAGAGATGCTTACCCTTGTTCGCGCAGCTTCTGCATGAGGTATGAGCAGCAAGTCATCCATACCACACGTGAAGCCATGGCCTTGAAGGAAAGATGTGAGCAGGCGACTGAGAGCATTCAGCATGGCACCTGCTACCTCATCGCCATAGAGCTCCTGCGAATGTAGCCGGTGCAACAGGGACAATATCAGCCATTGTTGCGTTTGGGGTAGTGGGCACGTCACATGCACAAGCTGCATACGACGTGTGTCTATGCAAGCAGATACGTGTGTATCTATGCGAGCGTGTGTAGCTATTCAAAGGGAAGCGTGTGATTTGCCAGCTTCGCCGCAACACCATCATTCATGCTGGATACAGATACAAAGGCAGCTATCTTCTTGTTTCTACAATTGCAGTGTAGAAACACGGCAATGCAACAGACTCAGGTTCACCACCCCCAAGCCCCACCTGCATGGCATGCACCAGCCCAAATTTCCCAAACTGTGCCTTGTCCAAGCAGCCACAAAGCAATTGCCCCTTATGAAACACAAACTCCCCTTCGTCGCTATTGTTACCCCAGTAACTCAATGGCACTTTGCTGCCGATGGAGAATGTGATAGGGGGCCGGCCCCGTGAGAAGTGTGAGACTACACTGCTGAGCAGTTGCTTGCCAGTCCAGAGCTGACGGGGTTTGTGGATGGCAGGAGGGGGTATGTGGATCTCCACAGAGGGTGTGCCACCTACAGCAGAAAACAGGAGAGCAGGGTTACTAGGCACCAGACAGCGCAGGCATGCATTTCCTAGATCAGATTATCAAAGTACGAAGGGGGATCGTGTGGAACAACTCTTGATCCAGAGCTGAATTGGAGCTAGAAAACTCTTGGCAGCGGAATGGAGGTACATACAGATACCGTGTTTCAAGGACAACTGACAAAGTACAGACAGTTGTGACATAGTCCGCGAGCTGTTGACTGTTTTACACTGTCACACAATTCTCTTTTCTCATGCAGTCCGTCTGGGATGCTTAGGATGGACACGAAGTCGATAAAGGCGAGGAAGCAGTTTCACACAGAAGCACCAATCATCTGTATGTGGCTGTTTAGCTGCCAGCAGTGTTCACCTGGTCTCCATGGTGTGCAGGCATTGAACAGCAGCTGCCCAAACTCGGCCTTGGTGAAGAAAGCATCCCTGCATCAAACGTCACAGCAGGCGCACACAGTAAACTAATTGGTTTTGTGTTTCAACATATGAGTGTTTGACGCTTTGCATGGAGTGGTGGCCGGCTTGGCAGCACTTGAAAAGGAAACAAGGCCTCAGTGTGTCATATGTCTTCAGAGGGCTTGTGGTCTAGGCAAGCCTCAGCAAAGATTAAGCCTTATGAACATGATCATCAATGGCCAACAAAAACAGCATAACCCAACCGGAGAAACACACGGCCCACTGCAACAAACCAACTCAAGCAGCTCAGGCCTCAGTCCATCATACATCTTCAGTGAGTCTGTTGTCTAGGCAGACCTCAGCAAAGATTAAGCCTTATGAACATGATCATCAACGGCCGATGGCAGAAATAGAGCAAAGCAAGCATCATCTTGCACCACACAGCTGCATCACAGACATCAAAGCACCACCCCACCAATGACTAAACAGTCACAGAACAACATCTGGCCTCAGTTTGTCATACATCTTCAGAGCGCTTGTTGTCTAGGCAAGCCTCAGCAAAGATTAAGCCTTATGAACATGATCATCAACGGCCAAACAACCCTAAATCCCAAACCTAAACCCTGACGCTGAACCATGCAGAACAGTGCGAAGCAAACCCTTAGTGATGAACAGCAGTACACAATATAGTTCACAGTATGAAAGGCCTCAGTCTGTCATACATCTTCAGCGAGTCTGTTGTCTAGGCAGACCTCAGCAAAGATTAAGCCTTATGAACATGATCATCAACGGCCAGAAAGCAAAGCTATAAACAAGCACCAACCAACTAAACAATACTGTATGAAACATAAACAACTGGGTGCGCCCAGACCAATCAGCTGACATGTAGACACACAACAACACATGGGGCGCTGGGTCTGTCAGTTCGCAACATTTTGCCACCTGAAATCCGGTTACACTAGGACCAAAGTGGCCAGTAGAGCGACCGGGGGGCTCGGCAACAGCTTCAGTATCTGGGCGATCTATAGGTCATCCCGCTTATAATCGACGTTGTGCAATGATAGACCGCACTCGTGCCGGAAGCATCATGCACTGCACGAAATCCCGGAACACGCAGACCCAAACGTCACATACATGCGCCCCACTGTGCTCAGCCGATAATGATACAATAAATACGCAACATAGACACATAAACACAGCAAGAGGCCTCAGTCTGTCATAATCTTCAAAGCGCTTGTTGTCTAGGCAAGCCTCAGCAAAGATTAAGCCTTATGAACATGATCATCAGCGGCTACACTGTACCATTACACCCCTATATTGCCAACACACAGGAATGCAAACCACAACTCCCACACAGACTAGACACCATTAATACCTTTCAACATGCAGAAACCAGGATACTGAGGGGCCATATGGGCAACAGAAGCTTTATCGCCCACCACAGAAGTTCACCAAAGCATTGAACCGAGCTCCAAGAACACAAGCCAAGTACACAATATGACACACTGTGTAACACATTCACATACCTGCATGTAATGAGCACACCAGCGCCCACATGGTCCTGTATGAGACCTCTAATGGGCTTGCCATCTGTCGGTACGATGAACTGGCGGTCAGCGTGCACGATGTTGTAGCCCTCTGCACGCCCCAGGTGATCCTGCAACAAAAACGCAGCACAGCACAGTCAGTGCCAGATCACTCGACGATTTAAGCTTTTGTTGAAACAGATGTGCCTGAACATCAGGCAGTCTGTAACATGTGTTTCAGGGTGCCCAAGTATGGCCCATTAAGTGTGTGCAGACAGCGGCAGACTGCAACCAAACAGGCATTGTTGTTGCAAACCCACGGCATTACTCAATCACACCAGGGCATCTTTGAGACCTAGCCCAGAAGGCCGGGCACTGCTTTACCTGTGGCAAGTGCAGGTTGATCTCATCGCCGTCAAAGTCTGCGTTGAATGTTGAGCAGTTGGCGTAATGCATACGGATAGTACGCTCCCCCTTCAAGACACGAGCCCTGTAAGAGCAACACAGCAGCATCAGCAACATAAATCAACTGCCAACGCCCAGCAACTCCGTGACGGGCCTTTCCAGTTGCATCTTGCGAGCCAAGGAGTCGGCAAACCCCATGTGCATCATCATGGTCGCATGCAAACATGGCATTGCCGCAGCCACTGCAGCACCTCCAGGTGCCGCCAACCCCACACAAACACATAGAGCTTGCACACTTTGTATCCCTGTCACCAACATGACTGAACCCATGAACTATTGGTGAGAGTCGAGCTGCCTGCAGGCTGCATTGTGTTGATACTAACTGAACTGATACAAGCATTGGGGGAGGCCAACCACCGCTGCCAACTTCCTAGCAATGAGCCCCTGGCCAGGTCTGCTCGTGCTAGCCATCCTGGCGCTGTACTTCACACCTTGAAACCAATCACACGCATTCATCCGGTATGGTACCAAAATACATAACACCAAACACCGCAAGTTCAATGCACTGATAATCAACCCCACATTACCCATTGCACTGCTACTCAATATGATGTCAATACCAACACTCTGTGGGTTTAAAACCCTCCCGGCACTAGCCAGTGAGCCAGCAAAGCAACTCATGAGATGTTGTATTTATCCCACCTGTGAGCCATGAGCCCAGGCTTGTGCAAAGTAGGTTGCCTGTTTGTCAACATCAGATCACCATCTACAAGGTGTCTATGGACTACCTTGCCTCGTCGCTTGATGCTGGCGTCTGCTGCTGCTGATCTGCCGCCTTTGCCACCCGCCTGGAAGTAGGGGTTGAGCAGCTGCTTAGCCAACCCCTCACGCCGCTGCAGTACAACATCAGCAGAACCACAGCACGGACATTCTCAGCATGAAGTGCAATAACATACCTGGGGGCAACAAACGAAGGGGGGGGGGGTGCATGTTATTGTTGTTATGAACAACCACGTTGTGTTGTGGTGCAATCATATTATAGCAGACACAGCATAGGTCAACACAAGAAATGTCTAGCAGCTGTGTCAATGTTGGTGTCGACTCTGCTGCCACTGCCGCCGGCTTTGCTAGACCCTCACGCCGCTGCAGTGCATCAACAGAAAGACACAGCATATATGCTGTAAGCAAAGCCCACCTGTCTATTCAGTTTGCCCAGGACGATGATGTTTCCAGCAGCGTCCTCAACAGCCAAGGCGCCCGGGTGTTCATCAGGTCCATTCTTCACCATCTCCCGCAACTTCTCAACATTGTGTGATGTAACAGCCTCAGGGAATGATAGGCGGGTAGCAAAGTAGGGGGGAACACCAATCTCACCAGCACCTACATGATTGCATGACAATTGGGGTAAGCAGATTGGTGGCAGAGCTTGGCACCTAGTAGAAAGGATACGGAGTGGGCAAGTTGACGGGCCCAAAAATACCAATCCCACCAGCACCTACAAAGTTGCGGTACACTCAACCAGTATCTGATGCTCAGTCTCTGCTTATGTAACCGCCGAACCCCACGACATGGTGCCTATCATGTACATAACATGTTTAGTGAGTGTGCCAGTTGCTACAGTGCTGCCTGTCACAGTGATGCACACCTGAGCATATATTTATTTACCAAATGCCCAAGTATAGCTTGTCGTAAATGCATGTTACCAAAGAATCTAAGCACTGCATCTAGGGCTGCAACAGGTCAGATGCTTGGTGATGTGTAAGTACTCCATGCGATCACAGAAGTCTCGGGTAGGTTAGGCGTGTGTTTGCACTTGCTCGGGCTTCAACAAATGCTCATGATCTGCCAGCCATCGGTGCGTTGGGCTGACTTCTTGGAAGATCAGCAATGGCAACAGTCAGTGAACTCAGCGCCTGCCAGCCAGCACTCACCTATGTAAGGGTCTGGGGAGATGACTGAGCGTGCGGCAAAGTTGACACGCTTGCCCATCATGTTCTTGCGGAACAGACCCTCCTTCTTCTCAAGCTGCTGTCTGACACCCTACAAATCAGACGACAGTCAGTCAGACAGCACGGCCACATGGACAGCATACGTTGCATGTTGCTGAGTTTGCGGGTTAGCGTCTGACCCCCTGGAGGCCACACTGCGGCCGCATGGACAGCGGAAGTGGCATGTTGCTCGACTTGCAAGCTCGGGTTTGACTTTGAAAGCCGAATTTGACGTTGTAAGCCGAATGCAGCCACGTAAGCAGCATACGTTGCATGTTGCTGGGTTTGCAACGTGCTGCAGGACATCTTCTTACTGCTGAACACAGACAGCTGGGCGCTGTGAC
>NSMO01000585.1:0-16164 GCA_002588565.1 Coelastrella sp. UTEX B 3026
GGTAGCACGCCTAGAAAGTACTCGCTGTCACCAACCGCCTGCTGCAGGGCCACCCTGCAGGACACACAGACAGTACAGTGGATGACGCATTTTTGAACGGCCGCATTTTTGTATGCGCCTCCCTGCGGCTGTCAGGGTCCTAAAGTGATGCTTGAAAGGCTTATTCTGGGTATGTAGAACCATACTACATCAACAGAACCGGACCATCGAGGTATCTGGAGGGGCTTTTGTTAGGGGCCCACGGCTGGGTGCGTGGACAAGCGAAACAGCAGAGAACGGCCTTCTGAAGCCTCCTCACGCTGGTGCACGTTTGGTTCTACATCTGCGAGCGTCAGTATGGGCCCTGGTTCTGCCATATGTGTACATACAAAAATGTCTGGCAGCGCATGCCAGGACGTAAGGCGGTGGCGTACATCTGGAGCCCAACAAAAGCATTCATAGCTTTGGTTACTTTGAAAAGAACGTCTTCGAGCATGCGGGGGTAGTTTCAGTGCTTCATTCAAAAATGCGTCCTCCACTGTACCCCACAAGTCTGAGCATGTTGGGACCTCCAAGAATACATAGCAAGCCCAGCAGTGAGTCAACATCCACCAGTGTGCAAGCACCACAGATGTGCCCCAAGCAAGACACATAAGGACGCAAAATCATGCACGAAACACAGTGACAGCTCCATACGACGACCCACAAATCAGTAAAGCTTCACCGCCGCACTTACATGTCCAGCTGCCCACCCTCTGCAGGAATGACAGTAGGACTGAGCCCAGCTTCTTGTATCATCTGTTGAAACACCTCCGCTGCTGTATCTCCTGCTGTTCTGCGGATGCCCACAGTGTTTATGTGACAGTGGTTGCCACCCTTGGACCTGTAAGCCGCACAACACAGCAACAACAACATTTGCCACCCGGCTTACAGCATAGTACAGCAATTGTCAAGTTGACCGCTTGGCTGCAGGTCCAGCCACATGTCCAGTACACATGTGACAGTGCTGGCCAATCTTGGGCCTGTGATCTGGGCAACAAGATGCCACCGTTCTTTGCAGTCACCAGGTTGACCTAGTGAGGCCTAGGTGACAGTGGTTTGATCTACTGTGCGGGCTTTTACTCACCGAAGTTTCAGGTAGCGCTCGAAACCAACCAGCTGCCTCCCCTGTGCTGCAGCTGCAGTTCTCAGTGCAGACAAATACCGACCTGCTTCTGCTGCAGCTGCTGCTGGCAGTGCTGCCCAAGAGGGGTAGTGCTCTATGGGAATGATGAGGCAGTGTTGAGGTGTGATGGGGCCTTTATCCACGGCCAGATACACCTCTTCACCAACACTGGCTACTAAATTGATGTCAACCTGCATGACAGTTGAAGGAAAGGCAGCATTTGAGGCTTCAGTGGTGCTAGAATGTCCAAAAGGGCTGCCCAGGACGGTTAGTGCTCTATGGAACTGATGAGGCAGTGTTGAGGTGTGATGGGCCTTTAGCAACGGCTAGATACACCTCTTCACCAACACTGGTTACTAAATTGATGTCTGGTAAACCTGCAAGACAGTCAAAAGAAAGGCAGTTTCTGAGGACTCGGCGGTGCTAGAATATGTAAAGAGGTGTAGCCCAGATTGGCAGATACTCAAGTCATGACCAAGCAGTGTTGCGTTGTGTGATGGGGCATTCGTCCAGGGCTAGATAGACCCCTTAGCCAACACTGGCCACTATGTTTACATCAACCAGCCTGACAGCATAACTACTCCATCAAATCTGATGAGTGGTTGTTGCAACTGCGAGTTCCAGTACACTGAGAAGGACAGAGGACATGAGTTCCCACACACACATGACTATCGCACCTGGTCACTAGACAAGCAGAACCAGCAGCCATCAACAGGCTTGCCAGGCTTCAACTGCTGAAGCTGCTGCCGTCGCTGATTGTTACAGAATGAAATCAGCTTTCTCCTCTAGCTCTGAAATACTTGTGGCGATGAGTGAATGTTTTGACTGTGACTTCGAGTACAATAAGCAAAAGAGAGTGTCTCACACACATATCATCATACCTGGTCACTAGACAAGCAGAACCAGCAGCCATCAACAGGCTTGCCAGGCTCTAACTGCTGCTGCTGATGCCGCTGTCGACCCCTCTCTCTCGGGCCGCTTTCCCCATCTGGCTTGTTTAGGGGAGTAGATGTCGCCACTGTGAGCTCACGGCCAAGCAGGAGGGACCCATTGAGAGCACAAGCTGCTGCTACTGCTCCAGCTTCACTAAACTGCACGTGACACCTGAGCCACAGGACATTGGACACAGACGATCCTAAATAAGGTGAAGTACTTTCAGATTTCCGTATTACGATGCGGATGGCCTAAAAGCTATGGCTGGTGGGTAGCTTATATACATACAATTCTGTATTTGTGTGGTTCAAGCGACAGCACAAACAGCTGTGGAAGCGTGCCTCTGGCAGAGCAAAAAAAAGCAGCTTTGTGGCAAGCCAAATGTAACATCCCTGCTGGTGCTGTCTGGACATTGCACCCGCACAACCTGACGAAAGGATGCATATTCGAGCACCTCTCCCACCACCCACTACGTTCTGAGATGTACAGGACTCAACACCACCATTGTGTGCTATAGATTAAACTGATTCCAAACCGCTTTTCTCGGCACCGGCCAGCGGATGACTCATGAGGTATCATGCGGTGTAGTTGCGAATATACGGATGCCCCGCGCAGGATCCAAACCTGCATCTGTGATACCCAAAGCTGTATACCCATGCCCTCTCACAGACCTACCATGGATTTGGCCTGCCTGTATCTGGCTGTGCCCCACGCCTAATGTCTTCAACCTGAAATGACAGCAAAAACAACACACAACGGCATATTAAGAGAGCAACAAAACTGCCGGCAACCATCACAGTAGCATCTGTGGAGAATCCTGCTGGCTGACCACATATTATTTTCTACAGCAGAAGCAAGTGAGTTTGCAAAAGCCTGGCAAACAGGTTGCTCTGTTTTGTGTTTGATGAGTAAAGGTGCAAAAGCACAGGATATTACTAGGTTGATGCAGCCACAGCTGTTTTACAACACTCAACTGCCAGTTGGGACAACATTGGGGATACTGCCGATGTAATGTGAAACCCAGCAGGGCCGCAGAATCTACAAGGGCTGTCAGCAACTCTTATGCTCGGCTATCCAGCTTCAACATTGCAGCAGTCTTTCAGAGGGAGAGAAGCTACAGTGGATACCTCACCATCTAGAATGGTTCTCTCCAACAACCATTTGAACATCAATTGATACCAACAGATTATCACACCAGATGAAACTCAACATATGTTGCTGGGTAAGCTGCCTGCTTAATCCCAGGGGTAGCGAGGCTTCTGTGAACCCCTTACTGTAAGTGCTCAGAAGCCTCACTACCCCTGCGTTCAGCTGCACCCCTGAAGTACTGCATTCTGTCAGCCTGCCTGCGTGAGTGATTCAGGGGTGTATACTAGTTACAGGGGTAGTGAGGGTTCTGTATAGTATAGAAACGATAGAGAAGCCTCACGAACCCTGCATTTAATATGCACCCCTGAAGACTCACACAGGCAGGCAGGACAACAGAACAAGATTCGTTGAGGATGCATACTAGAGTAAGGGGTAGTCAGGCTTCTGTATACTTACGCCAACTATGCAGAAGCCCTCACTACCCGTGCCTGGTACTGGTACTGTATACTCCCATTTCCCCTGCAATGGTTGTGGCAGCGATAGCTATTGAGTGTTCAAGCCATGCCAAGTCACTTACTTCACCAGCTTGAGAGAAGAAGCTAGCTAAATCTTCATATGTAGCTTCGAACGGCAAGTTCTTGACAAAGACACTCCGTGTGCTGTCTTTCTCAACACCAGGTCGACCCCAAGGCTGGAAAGCAGGACCACCTGCATGAGTGCATTGATTGAAGATGCAGCACAGTGACGAATAAGTTTGCCGAATACATCATATATTGTGCCAGATACATGAAGTATTCAACACATGTGTTTGTCTTCTACAACATAATCCCCAATTTGCCTCATATAGTATAAAGGAATGATGCTGTAGGTGATGATACAGGCGAGTAACAGGCGGCTTTGTCTGCAGCTGTATGATGCCATGAGGCTGCTGCTGCTGCTAAACACTCCGTGTGCTGTCGTTCTCGACCCCTGGTCGACCCCAAGGCTGGAAAGCAGGACCACCTGCATGAGTGCGTAGGGTAAAAACAAACAGGTGATAAACCGCTTTTCTGGGCACTAGCCAGCAAGCCAGCGAATGACTCATGAGGTGTCATGCCTTGTAGTTTCAAACATAAGGGTGCCCCCGACCTGCGTCTTCAATGGCCAAAGCCACAAAACATGCAGCAAAGTGACGCATACACTTGACGGATATATAAAGGTGAGATACGTGTTGGTTTCCTACAACACAATCTACAATAACATCACCCACAACATGATGTCAAGGAATGTCACTGCAGATGATCATACAGCATGGTAAGGGGCCGCCATGTCTGCAGCTACATAATGTCATGAGGCTCAGCAGGGTGCTGCTACAAGCACATTCCTTGTGCTGTCTTTCTCGACACCTGATCGACTCGATGAATTCAACAAAGAGTTTGCGATCCCAGCCCCTTTGCCTGTCTGTTGAACAAACTGCAGGTGGTCCTGGTTTCCAGGCTTTGGGCATCAAGTCTGGAAACCAGGACCACCTGCAGTTTGTTTCACAGACAGGCAAAGGGGCTGGGATCACAAACTCATTGTTGAATTCATATACAAGGGAGAGGCAACCCAGTGAACTGAACGATCTCAGTAGCAGGATGGTAAACTTGATGGAGTTGCAAACATATCAAGAGGACCATGGTTGTGTAAATCAACCATGCAGCAGAGTGACGCATACGTTTGCCGGATACTCAAAAGTGGCATACATGTTGGTTGTCCACGATGCTGCCGGCTTCACAAGCGCTGTATTTACTTCTACACATTGAGTAGTGTAACTTCCTGTGCACACTACTGTGATACTTCACCTAGGAAAACACACCTCACAACGTGTGACCTGGCCAACACGTTGGTAGTCTTTCAAGGTGCTGCACCACCAGACTCTGTTACTTACTGCATCGCTCACTGCCATTGTGATGATATACTGGCAGACTGCTGACTTCTATATAGGACGGAAACAACAATTTTCACAATCCGCCTGTCACATCGGGCGCGCGGCTGTATGCTATGGCTGACTGGTAGCAATTTACTGCGCTGCAGAGCTTTGCTCTTGCAATGAACCAGCATATACTGACCTGCTTGTTGTCCTCTGTGCTTCTTGGGTTGCATCCATCGCCAGCTGCTGGGATCTGTAGCACCTGCATCAGCCTGTGGAGCAGCAGCGGGAGCAGCAGCAGCGTGGTAAGAGCATGGCAGTGATAAGAGTTGTGCTGGTGTGACCAGCGGCAGCGTTGGCAGCAGCGGCGGCAGCGCCAGCAGCGTTGGCAGCAGCAGCGGTCGCTGCTGGGACCCGCAGCTCCTGCATCAGCCTGTGAAACAGCAGCAGCAGCGGCAGCGTGGTACAGTATGGCAGTAATAAGATTTGTGTCGTGTCACCAGCGGCAGCGTTGCCACCAGCAGTGGCAGGACGGCAGCAGAGAGCAGCGGCTGCTGCATCAGCCTGTGAAACAGCAGCAGCAGCAGACGATGATGACTGCGAGCAGCAGCAGCGTGGTCAGATCACAATAGTGTATAAGATGTATTGGTGTCACCAGCAGCAGCGTTGGCAGCAGCAGCGGCAACAAACTGACAGCCAACCAACAGAAACAACCTGCCAAGTTCTGACTCAACTGATCCACTGTCAACAATAGCAGTAAACACTGCTGCCTAGCAACAACCAATAGTGAATTTTGTATCAACAACAGACGAGGGAGGCATCCACCACTATCACCTGCTGCTCCTTGTGTGCGCTTCTTGCCGCACCTGCATTAGCCGCAGCATACCGGCATGGCCCACGCTTTGTCTGGCAACTGACACCAGTAACCAACCATGCACGGTCATACCTTTGCACTGCTTCAATAAAAAACAATACTTTGATCATTCTGGCAACAGCAGACAAAGTAGACACCAACCATGATCACCTGCTGCTCATGTGCACGCTTCTTGCCGCCACCGATGTTAGCCACAGAATACGGGCATGGCCCACACCCCTCCGGCAACTGACTCAACTGATCCACAACACAAACAATAGCATCAATAGCTGCAAACATTGCTGCTTAGCAACAATCAATGGTGAAAAAGTTGTGCCAAACACATACAAAATAAAGACATCCACCACAATGAGTAGCTCCTTGTGGCGCTTTATCTGGCAACTGACACCAGTATTCAACCACACACGGTCATACCTTTGCACTGCTTCAATAAAAAACAATACTTTGATCATTCTGGCAACAGCAGACAAAGTAGACACCAACCATGATCACCTGCTGCTCATGTGCACGCTTCTTGCCGCCACCGATGTTAGCCACAGAATACGGGCATGGCCCACACCCCTCCGGCAACTGACTCAACTGATCCACAACACAAACAATAGCATCAATAGCTGCAAACATTGCTGCTTAGCAACAATCAATGGTGAAAAAGTTGTGCCAAACACATACAAAATAAAGACATCCACCACAATGAGTAGCTCCTTGTGGCGCTTTATCTGGCAACTGACACCAGTATTCAACCACACACGGTCATACCTTTGCACTGCTTCAATAAAAAACAATACTTTGATCATTCTGGCAACAGCAGACAAAGTAGACACCAACCATGATCACCTGCTGCTCATGTGCACGCTTCTTGCTGCCACCTGTATTAGCCGCAGAACACCGGCATGGCCCACACCCTCCGGCAACTGACTCAATTGATCCACCGTTAACGATAGCATCAATAGCTGCAAACATTGCCGGTTAGCAACAATCAATAGTGAAAAAGTTATGCGCAACACATACAAAATAGACATCCACCACAATTACCTGCTCCTTGTGACGCTTTGTCTGCCAACTGACACCAGTAACCAACCATGCACGGTCATACCTTTGCACTGCTTCAATAATAAACAATACTTTGATCATTCTAACAACAGCAGACGAAGGAGACATCCACCATGATTACCTGCTGCTCATGTGCACGCTTCTTGCCGCCACCGATGTTAGCCACAGAATACGGGCATGGCCACACCCCTCTGGCAACTGAATCATTTGATCACCGTTACCAATAGCATCAACAGATGCAAACATTGCTGCTTAGCAACAATCAATAGTGAAAAAGTTATGCGCAACACATACAAAATAGACATCCACCAAAATTACCTGCTCCTTGTGACGCTTTGCCTGGCAACTGACACCAGTATTCAACCATAGGCGGGCATACCAAACACTGCTCACGACAAACAACAGTTCAATCATGTCAACAACAGCAGACAAAGGAGACATCCACCATGATTACCTGCTGCTCATGTGCACGCTTTTTGCCGCCACCGATATTAGCCGCAGAATACGGGCATGGCCCGCACCCCTCCGGCAACTGACTCAACTGGTCCACCGTCAACAGCGCAGCCGGCGGCAAACCCAAAGCATGCAGGAACTTCTGCTGCCCTGCCGCCTTCTGCTGCTGCTGCTGGGCAGCAGCAGATCCGATCCCTGCCCTGCTTTTCCCACCCTGCTGCCGCTGCTGCTGCTGACCCCCTGCTCCTGCTGCTGGTGGGGTTTGGCCGGTGACTGAACCCAAGCTTACGAAACGTGTAGCGCGCTGGCCGGCGCCGATGTCTGGATTTGAGTATGGTATGCGGGTGTAGAACAGGCCTTGCCCGCCGGCTATGTGGTAGCGTGGGCGAGCTGTAGCTGCTATATCTGCTATTACTGTGCTGCAGGCCGCATCACTGAGACCTACAAAACGGCACAGCAGCGGCATGTATCAGCACAGAACGTCAGCAGTTTAGCCAGGACTGTGCGCTGCTTGCCGGTCCGGACCATCTGACAGTCGGTGAGACACCCCAGCTGGCCACTCAAAATGTCAGCAGCACATCCACTCCCATCAAACCATGCGATACACGTAAGACCCAGGGTGCCAACAAGCCGTGCCTGCCCGGCAGGATGTCAAAGGTGTTGCAGTGCCTGCAGCGCCTGTTGGATAACCCTATGCGCTTCATTGCATGATGCACAAAACGACAGCCAGAGCCTCCCAGGACTCAATCAAACCGATTGACAAACAGATAACCAGGCCCGCCTTTGAAGCTGGATTGTCTGGTGACTGTTGCAACACATGAAGTGATCAGTAGCACCTAAAAGCAACCAGATCAACTTGGAGAAGGACAGTAGATCTGGTTTTTGCTGTAGGGGTAGCGCGCTCATGTATACATAATTCTAGGTGTCATCAACTGATGCTTCGAGCCGACGCTTTTTGCTTTCGACTCAGATTGCATGACGCACTGAGCGACTGCCAAAACCTGCCAAAAATATCTTGAACAGACTGGCAACCAGATAACAAGCCGCACCTGCTAACTGGTCTTGTCCCTCTGGCAGTTGCTGCAACACCCCAGCCGGCCACTCGCACGTCAGTAACAAATCAACCTCGCCTGGAAGCACCATCAACTGATGCCTGAGCTTAGCGACATCTGCTTGGTTGTAGTGCCGGCAACTGCTAACTGCTGCTGCTGGTGGAGTCTGCTGCTCTCCGGCAGCAGCAGCTGCTGGTGGTGCTGCTTCGGTGTGAGGGGGGCTCTTGGGTGGTGGTGGTTTTGCGGAGTAAGCTTGCGCATTGTAAGTTCCATCGAGGAATGCAACATTGAGGGACTCTAATACAGTCTGCAAGCACAAAACCAGGCGGGAGATGTGTTAGGATTGCCACAGGCAACATGCTGGCTGGTCTGCTGCTTGTGAAGGTCGTTGAGGAGTGACGGTGTTGTTTAAAATGCCCGTTTGTTAGTAACTCCACCCAGAAATGCCACATTGAATGACTCCACCACAGTCTGCAGACACACACACACACACACACACACGCAGAGACAGTCATTAAGGATCAGTAGAAGCTGTGCAGCCACTTCCGCTTCCACTGGTGGCTTTCTCTGTCGAAGCAACCTGCTGGTGTGTGCGTGTGTGTGTGTGTGTGTGTGGGGGGGGGGGGGGGGGGGGAAGGGAAGAGCTGATGCCCTGGTGATGACATAAGACATTGCCACTGCTGTTATTACTGTGTTGCTCCTGCTGCTGCTGCCGCTGCAGTAGACATCAGACTGCAAAACAACGACACTCCTGACTACGCCTGCTGCTCTTGGCATTGCCAATCACAGCTGCTGCTTCCATGAGCTGAACGTGTCGCTTCGCTTGCAGATACACGACCTAAATAATCGAAAGCATGCAGACGTAAGCTTACCACACCAGCTCTGCCGGGGTAGTGTTCCTAGAGCCACCAGCGGGCTCGGCTGCCAAAGCTGCTTGTATCACTGCAGAGCCTTTCCCACATGATCCTAGGAAGTATGTCGCTGCTGGCAGCTGAGCAGAATCGAATCAACTTGTGGCACACTTCTGATTATTCCTGCTTCTCTTGCCGTTGGATTTACAGCTGCTGTTTTCATGAGGTCAACTTGTCGCCTCCAAACAAACAACCAAGTCAACCAAAAGAATGCTGACGTAAGCTTACCACACCAGCTCTACCCAGGTAGTGCAAGTTTCGGGAGCCACCAGCGGGCTCGGCTGCCAAAGCTGCTAGTGTCGCTGCAGAGCCCTTCCCACATGCTCCTAGAAAGTATGTAGTCACTGGCAGCTGAGCAGACCCATCTACGTATGGCTTCAAATCAGCTGGAATATCGCCTTCTTCATCTGCGATGATGGCAGGAAAGCAGAGCAGTAACGTGCCATTGTGTAGTGCTGTGACCATTTGCAGCTGTTGCACGTGATACAGATGGCTCACTAGTTGTGGTGGGGTGCCTGCGTGCTGCAGGAACTGCGCTGCTGTATGCAGTGTGCCTACTGCAAGACTGCTTGCAATCTACTCTGCACAAGCAGGAATGTCTGCGCTGCTGTGATACACGTGTAGATGCGCGGTTGTTGGTTGCTCTGTGCTGCAAGAATTCAAACCCACTCCCAGTTTCACAATTGCCAGCCCCACTGCCTCAGAAGCAACAGCACAACAGGAGTCTGGCATAAAGAACAGCTCTTCTGCCGCTTACCTCCGTCCTCGAAGAACTGCCCCACGCACAGAAGCAGTTCAAACGGTCCGCTTTTGTTGTTGACCGTTGCTACGCGCTTGAATAAAGCGTTGAAGCCTCCCAAACAGTCACCAGCAAGCAGTACTTTCACAGCACTCATGCTACTGGTGTTGCTTACGAAACGCTAGAGCCCGAATTGAGGTATATCACCTCCTTACTATGGACACGGTCAATGAGTAGTCAGCGACAGGGACCCTTAGGCCGAGACAGCTGATTCAGAAGGTGGCAGCGTGGGCAGTAAACAACAGTCGGTTCAGTCACCAACAGGTGTCAGGTCGGACACTGAGAGTGTGAGTTGACTACAATGCAATAACTTGAGGGTTGTAGACTTGTGAAATGGTGTCAGCGTGACAGGCAGCCATTTGCGGAGGGTCTTTGATGTCGATGCAGCAGTTTCGGCAAGACCGACGATGTATATTCTGTACACCCAATGCATGCATCAGGAGACATAGGAGGTGGCTGATTGGAGCTTCAGTGCGCTTCAATCCTTGCAGATGATGCGGGATGTTCGAGTTGCGTTCAGTGTCTGCTCAGCTGACGCTCTGCTGCAGAGGACGCGTGCTTTGGACTTTCAGCTGCAAGCCCATCAGGCGGCCTTTTGTTTATAGCAAACAGCAATATGCAGCCGTACCGCATAGTCTGTAGGGCTTGTGTGTAGTGCCCATGTTCTACAGGCCCTGTATTGCCCAGTAAACCTATCTCAGAGGACACAGCACCACGTTTCAGATACACAAATTGGTTGCAATAGGGTGCTGGGGTCTCAGCAGTTATCCAGCTTGCTACGAAGTTTGTAATGCGGTTCGAATCCCTCGACTACAAGGGGCGCACCTTGGTGTCAGATGCTCACAGCTATGAATGTTCTGTACGTAACAGATGATACCATTGTATGAACCATAGTGGTTTCGACTAAGTTTCTGGCAATGGTGGTCACTCCAAGAGCAAGTCCAAGGTCTCTTGAGGTGTTAAAAAGAACCCAATGGGTTCTGGCGGAATGTACAATCGCGGATATATAAAAGATTGCTGAATGAAAGCAGTCATCGCAGTTGCGTTTGGGCCGGTGTTGGGGTCGAATTCGCAGGCGAAATCATAGCCAAATAAGGTTCTGCAGATCTCTAGGTGCCCGTAGGAGCCATGAGGACTGTTCTGGCGATGCTATTTGTGGTCTTCACTGCATCAAACACTGCAGCGCTGTCAGCACTGCCGAATCGGGTCTGCTCCTACTCCTCGATCGCTGTTCTTGGCCCAGGTGAACAGGCTGAGTAACTCCGTAATGCGCATCACACCTACTCTAGAGATAAGCAATTCCTCCATCTTTTGTCCTAACCCCTGATCAGCCCCCCGATGGGCCTTCAGCCTCTGCAGTCTCTGCTCTGGCTGCTGTGCATACCTGACGTGTCCCCTGCTTGTTCATCGCACCCGCAGTCAGTCGCAATGGCTTCGAGCCGGTATCACAGCTCCAGGGCTGCGGTTTTGCAATCGCGGACAACGCGTTCTTCAATCTCGTGGATGTGTCAGCTGCCCCCACGGTAGTAGCAGAAGCAGATTATGCTTTTGCACACGAAGCACCCGTCTATCTACCAGGTTTAAACAAGGTACGGTACTGCAGCACGTTCTATACATTATCGGCCTGCTATTTCAGCTTTGATATCTGTGCAAGCTCACTATTTCTGTTGCAGCGCAGGCGGCATTTGTAACAGCATTCCGTATCAAACCATCATCAGATGTGTGCTCAGCTGGATTTTGCTTGGTTCTGCCTTATGAAAATGTCAATGATGCTGCTGTGTCATTGCAGATATTCTTCACATCAAACCGACTGGGCAACACAAGCGGTGTCCTGCAGTACATTCAGGTACGTGTTTCGTGAGCCGCTTGACTAGAGCCTGATGAATTGAACTTTGCACCTGCCAATTGTTTCTGCGTTGCTAGTACTGTACTGTCTGACCTTGAGCCCTGCCGCAGCACCGCTTGGCATATTCAGATCGCAGAAACACGCAGCAGCAGTTGATCCGCCTGTTGTACTGGTTCCTGCACAGACATGTAACACATGCGATGCTGCCACTACACAGTCATTGTGGTTCCCTTACATCACTCGGTATTTGATGGATGCTTGGGGTTTGCGCCTTCGATGCAAGTATGGCAGTGATAGAATCACTGCTTTGGGTGCTGTTGTTTCCGCCTCTGAAATGGGGCGCGTGGCCGATGGCCACAGTGCTATGGCTGGTGGGTAGCTTATGTATGTAGTCATTGTGGTTCGCTTTTGTGCTGCTCCCCCTTGCCACCGTCTCTCAATGCATTCGCATGAACAGATGATGTTTGCTGTTACTGCTGTCCCCATGCTACTTTTCCTGCAGCTGAACACCCTGGATCTTGCGACCAACCAAGTCACCACACTCTCAAATCTCACAGATGCTTTACCCATGGCCAATGGCGCCACAAATTGGCCCGGGACGGATGACACAATCGCCTTAGTCACACAAGGCAAAGGAAATTGGCAACCCGGTGCTCTCAACAAACTCAACCTCAGAACCCTGAAGTACGAAACCATCCTGGATAACTACTTCGGTCGCCCCTTCAATTCCCCCAACGACCTCGTTTTCTACAAAGATGGCTCAACCATCTTTTTCACGGACCCGTCATATGGCTTTGCCCAGAACTTCAAGCCGAAACCTCAGCTTGGGAATTACGTGTATGCGTTTGATTTGAAGAGCAAGATTGTGAGGGTGGCTGCGGATGGATTTAAGAAGCCAAATGGGATTGCATTCTCTCCGGATTACAAGACCGCGTATGTGACAGATACAGGCATGGCGGATGTAAGTGTGCTGTTTGGCTCGGACCGACGACTCTTGAAACTGCTCTAACGACAGGTTTTGAAGGCTTTCTGGTGCTGTGTCATTGCAAGCACTCCGGTGTTGCTAGTTTTTTGTGCAGTTTGCCTTGGCTTCATGTGCATGCTGCTCTTGCATTGGTAACATCAGCTAGATGCACATCATATGCTGCTTCAGTGGCTGGTAACGTCTAAGACTAATACACACCGACATGCGGTGCATATAGACCAAGCTTCAAACTTCACACCATCATCTGCAACTGCTGTACTGCCTGCAGGGAACTGATGCCCCTTTCGATCCTGCGAACCCGCAAACCATTTATGCATTCGACGTCGTAGCACCCAAACCCGGCAGCAAAACCGCAGACCCATTTCCCACTCTGCAAAACCGCCGGACGTTTGCCGTCGCGGACGCCGGCTTCCCTGATGGAGTGAAGTTAGATGCGCAAGGGAACGTGTATACGGGTACAGGGGCTGGCGTGGAAGTGTTTGGGCCATTGGGCCAGCGTCTGGGGACGATTGTTGTGGATGGAGGGGCGGCTAATCTCGTGTTTGCCAAGAAGATGCTTTATGGATTGAATGAAAAGAGGATCGTAGCAATCAAGATGAAAGTTGCTGGTGCAGACTTGCCATAAGTTAGTTGGCAAGTAGTGTGTATAGTGTGTGCTTTTGGGCCGTGCATATGCTTTCTTCTTCAAGGCTTTTGCTATGTTGTGCATTGTTATAGCATGTCTGTCAAAACTGCCAATGATTGGCTAGCGCTGTGACAGCAAGATATGTTGCTGCTGGTGCTGAGGCCATCGCCCCCACAAGTGTGTTGTGCCATCCCAAGACGCTTTGTACAGCTCTGGGTTAGCTGGATCATTGTTCTATAAGAAACCCTGTGTACTATGGTTTATGTCTAGTACTTAGTCAGACGTCATTGTGGCCAAGTTTGCCGTTGATGCTTGTCATCATAGTATGTCACATAGTCACATATTCGCACATGCAAACATGCAAACATGCAGTGTACGCTGGATTATCCATTTGCGTCTTAGGCCATCGTAAGGTGCATAGGTTATACTTTAGAAGCAACCACAAGGTTACAGATTTTCATCAGGAAACATCATCCTGTATCTGCAAACAAATCCTCCATCTTGGTTACTTTCGACAGTGGCCGCTAAGACTCTGGCAGTGTGGTTTTTTTATGTCTGATCGTATCATCCAGGATGAATAAGGGGCAGGCGTTGGGGAGGGTTAAGAGGATTATAGCGCGTGGTTGTTGTTAGCATCGATAGTGACAGTCGTTAGCCAACTGATGGTATCAAGGTCCCACCCAAGAGTAGTTGTTAGGTATTGTTGCTGAACCCCACACATGCTGCCTAGTGACTAGTGACTTTATTGGTTTGCATGGCTCCTCAGTTGAGCTCTTATGCCATTTGGGGCTATGGTCTGCAAGGCGTCAGTAGTCAAGCTTGCAACTGGTTATGTTGCACTGTGAAGATCTAAGCATGGTTGGTCAACTTAACAGCTGCTGATGTTGAGGGAGGGATACGTGTGGGACATCCTGTAGGCCTCCACCCACCGTACCGCATTGTGCTGTCACTACAGGCAGAAAGGAAATTTTGTGGAGTATGCATCCGACACGTATGGGTGGTGTCTGTCTGAGCTTGATAGAAAATCTCAATCGTGGACCCACCACACAAGCATGTGCTTGCTTCCTGGCTCTATGCCTATGGTCATGTCCAAGATATACTGTTAACCAATACTGTTATCAAGTGCTACGGTTCATGCTACTGTGCATCGCTGGTTACGCTGGCGAAGATTTGTGGCAAAATTTGTGGCAATACATACTTATATATGTCATTGTCAAGGCAATATGGCAGTTTGCCTGGCCCACTGAGTGCTACCCAGACAGGGTCTGGTCACAAGATCCTTATATACAGTATGTTGGAATTGCTCAGTCACCGACATATCATAATGATGATGATGCCTCTTGGATCACATACTAGGCCTCTGCTCTGCTGTAGCTGAATTCGTGATGCTGGCTGCGCCGGAATGCTGTACAACATGTGTCCTGTTGGTGGTGCAGTGTGCCACATTCAGGCAGCTCAGCTGTGCAAACAGACACCCGGGTGGCGGCGCCTCTGCACTGCGTGCATGCAGCTTGGAAGCGCTACCATATCGTTATGTTGCATCGACTCAGTACCTTCTTGTGACAATTTCAATATGGCAGTATACTGCTTACGTAAGGTGTCAGTGTGTGGCGGTATCCAAGGTGTATAGTAGGCAGTAGTAGGGAGTGCATTGAGAACGAGGTCACAAATGCAACATTGCAATGATCCGTGTTTGTTTGACGCGAGCTCGATAGTTCGGAACTATACTGTGAGATCGCCTGTGCACAGAAACACACCGCGTGAATGGTGGTGGCATGCGCCGCGATGCCATTTCTCAGCTGCAGCTGTTCGCGATCATGCAACATACCTCATGCTGGAACCGGGCTTGGCCTCCGGCTCGGCTGAGCCGGCCGCAATAGTGCGTGCAATGAACCGTACAGATGTTTGAGTGCCTATCTTGGACCCTGACTCGGAGGCCAAAAGGTTACCTTGCTCATGCATGCTTGTCCGCGTCCGTCCGTTCCGAATGGACGGAGCCTTGAAGGCTCCGCTGTCTAGGGAGCGGACCATCCGTCATTACAGCCGGGACCACGCCCTACTGGTGCCGGCCGGTTTGACGCAATGCATTTTCTGTGGCAAATCGTCCGGCTCCATCGCCAAGCAGGCGCACTAAGTTTGCCCGGCCCCGGCACGGCAGGATAGAAGAAAATCTGGTGACCCTCCTCCCCTCTCGACGAATCTAGCCTCTGTAGGTGGCCGGCGGTTCTGAGTCACTCAGTGAACACTGTTTGCTTAACATCTTTGACACAAACATGACGGTCGTGAACTACACTACTACTTCCGGCGGAAGCCTTCGACTCCAGGCTACACTTCCTTTTCGACTTCGGCCATCAGACCCTTATACGCGACGAAGCTGGTCGGCGTGGATGGGGCGCCACCCCACGGCCCCGGACGCTGACCCTGTGTTTCACTTTACTTCAGGTAAACTGGTGGTGCAGTTGATGGCTTTGATGTGTCAGCGTCAGAGCCTGTCAGAGCTTTGTCATGAGCA
>NSMO01000586.1:0-12045 GCA_002588565.1 Coelastrella sp. UTEX B 3026
ACTTGTAGGCCAGCCATAACAGAAGTAAAAACTTCATAGTATAGCCATGACTGCCAGACACAATGCGTGATATGCGCCGCTGTTTTCTGAGCCAGCAGTCAGTACAGGAGGCAGGCGTGTTTGGCAGCTTCAGAGCAGGGCACAAACCACTGATGGAATCTTGAGCTTTTCGGTCGACATGGTTTGTTGCTTGCTGTAGGCAAACCCAGCAGCACCAGGATTGATTGTCCAGCGCTGCACATGTGGCAGACATGATATATGAAATGCTAGACACACTCCTGCAGTTGCAGAGCTACAGGATGGCAGGCAAGCATGGTATGTTGTTCACTTTGAATCACCACATGTGTCAGATAAATCAATTGCTAGACTCATCCTGCAGTTGCAGAGCTGCAGACTATCATCAGCATGGCATGCCAGCATGGTATGTTGTTCACTCAACGTCACCACACGTGTGAAACACAACTGTGATCTGGCATCAGCTCGCTGACCTGGCACATAACCAGTGACCTGGCAGCACCCCACAGGTGATACACTGGACGTGCAGCACCCAACGGCACCCCAGGACGATGTGACGTGCTACTGGCACGAGTATGATACACGCCTGATATGGTCTGCTGCTTGCCTTCAGTCAACACACGTGAGCCACACAGGTTCCTGCAAGCAGCAACACAAATATGGACTGCGTAGTTTGGCCGATGTAACAATTTATCTGCTGTGGATTAGGACATGTGTCAGATACATTGTTGCATCAACAATGAGAATTGCCAGGTGCGTCACCAGATGTGGTCTGCTGCTTGTTGCCAGTCAGCACACACATGCCACACACGTTCCTGCAAGCAGCAACAGCTGCTGCGGCATACAGTGGCCTTGTGAGCACGGAAGCAACACCCGGTCGAATTTCGGGCACTGCCAGGTGCCACAGCGGATATCGCTTCCAAGGGAACCAGCCTAAGGAACCACCACAAGCCACCACCGAGCCAAGCTGTAACTATGCACAGGCAGGCTGCCCATACTATTGACTGGGATGATGCACATATACCACCGGTGTTGGTTTCTGACTTGCACACTTTTAGCACATTCTGTGCCTGCAACATGCAGTACTGCAGGAACCTGCATTTTGGGAGTGTTCCCAATCAGCAGTTGTAAAAACTCACACATGCTTCCAAGCTGCTAGTCGCTAGTGCAGCACTGAGCATGCTATCCCAGAACTTCTGCGCACCCTGCACCATTGGTGCAACTGTGTCCTGTAACTGTTGCCGCTCACCTGATGATCATTATTCAACTACCATACATGCAGCCCCTAGCATCATAAAACCCTCTGAAGGCCGCCATAACTTTACTATTGATTGGCACTACCATCACAGACTTGATGCCAGTTGAAGTGCCACATGACCGCACTGCAGCAGGCAGCAATGACGGACCTGAGACACGCGAGCATTACCCTTAGCAGCATCTCGCTGAGCTGTAGTGTGATGGTAAGCAAGGGACTCTTGCAATGCAGTTTGCCGATGCCGTTGCAACGTTGTTGTAGCAGCAACTTTACTACCAGACATTCTGGAGCCTGCATTGCTGCTTCAACTGATCACAAACTTCAATGGTCCTTCAGATTCAGGCAAACAGATAGGTGCTAAAACAGGTTCAGGTACTACACATGACCAGGTTGCAGTCTTTGACTCACCCTACCTCATATTTGTCGCTCCTGATGCTTCTGCGATTTAGCACATCCACCAACCGGTTGACAACTCCGTGGGGGCCCTTGGTAAACTGCCAAACCAGGATTCAATGCATCAGCATTCTGAGGACTGCTGAAGTCTATGACACTGCTGCCACTGCCATAAGGGTTTCACTCCTGATGCTTCTGCCATTCCCAAAAGCCCGGATAGCTGCTCACCAACCGGTTGAACTGATGGCCCCAAGTAAACTGCCAGACCAGGGGCCGCTGCACCAGCGGCTCTGGGACTGCCCAAAACTTTGCGGCTTTGAATGAAGATGCATAATGTAACTCATCAGTTCCAGGTAGCGCCGCGGCGTGTGGAACAACCTTAGTACTGAATTCTTGCTACAATGTTCCTGCAGCTGTTGTTGACTGGCAGGGTCCCCTGCTGCATACTGCTGAAACAATTGCCACTTTCTGCGTATGCTGTCTGCAGAGAGGTTGAACACCCTGTGATACTGCACCAGGGCCAGCCCCAGCTGCTGTCGTGACCAACCGTGGGGGCCTAGGCACTCAAACAAAGCATCAACATTGGCCTTGAGCGAAGCAGGGCGTCTTATCAGGAGGAAAGGTGCCTTGCGCAGCAGCTGTTGCACCGCTTCCTCTTCTGACTGCAGGATGTCCTGCAGTTGCTTGATTCTGTCAGACAGGTCAGCTGTGGTCATGTACATGAGACCTAAGTACTGCAAATTCTGCAGGACATATGAGACATTTGTGTCTAGTGCAACTGCCCATGCTGCAAGCTTATCAGCTACCGTCTGCGGCCTAACATCCAGCACATCTACGTGCTTATTGATTAGGGTGCTAACTAACACTGACGGTATCGCGAACTGGTGGGTCAGAATGGTGTGCAACTCAGCAGCATTGTTTTGCAGTGAACCTTCCTGACGCGTCAGTAGTGCTGGTCTATACATCAACTGTTTGTTCACAGCTTGCCGCTGCTCAACTGACTGGGCTCCTGTCAGTTGGTAAAAGGCTTCAAACCTGCCTTTGAGCTGCTGGGCAGTGCTGGCTTGCATAATGTGACACCCTTTCTGCTTCAACACCTGCAGCGCAAGCAAATCATTAGTGCAGGAGTGTCAGAGGGTGCAGCGTCAGATTCATCTACAATCATCTAGTGGCACTGTCAGTATGCCGGGCAAGGGTTTCAGTCTGTCTTCCACATTCCTCAGGACATTGAAGCAACTAGGACTGTAAGTCGTGCGTAGGACAGTTGTTGACATAATGCTGCAGAAATCTGCCTTCTGCCTCTGATTGGGGCTACTTAAGCATACCGCGCCCTCCCTCATGATTGCCTCAACTATCTGACCTTTCTAACGAGCTCAGCTGGTACACCAAGTTCCTGCAGCTCTGGATACACCTCTGAGAACCGCTGCTCGAGCGCATCAGCCTGCGCAGATGACAGAGATGTACTGTGTATTCTGAGCACTACTGTCACCTTGATGCCAAACGGACGTCAAAGATGCAGCAATATGTCCCGTACGAGGTTAAGAAACCATCTGCTTCACAGACACCCATTTGCACAGCTGCTTTCACCTGGTGCTCCAGTTTCCTTCTGGCTTTGCTGACACGAGCGCTGGTACTGATGCCTGCTGTGAAGCACGTACTCGCCCAAGCTGCCCGCAAGGCTTCGTTTCTTCCAGGTGTATACAGTGACTGCTGTGTTCCTGATGCTTGAATCTGGGTGTGCTGTGTCTGCTGCTGTGTTGTACTCAACGCAGCTGAGAAGGCCCCCAAAGCCTTCACCAAGCTTGTGCCTGCAGAAAAGCATACACTCGTATTGATAGGCGTGCACAACGACATCACGACCCTAGCTGTGCTTTGCACCAGAGGCTAATCACGTGTGTACATACTCACCTAGCTGACCCCGAGGACCACGTGCATATTGGGACCGCCAGCTAGGTAGCATAGCTGTCTTCTCCAACTATAAACTATAAGGAACAGCAGGCCCGCTTTTGAGCCATGTGCTTCGGTGCTCTCGCAACGGTCATCTGGCGGTGCTTTCGATCCAACAAAGCCCCACACGGCAACATTTAAATGCTCGCAGAAGCAAAATGTTTTGGTCGTTGGATGGCTGAAGCACAGGAGCATCTTCCAGGCAGGCCAGTGCTCATGACAGCACCACCTTGTTATCACACTCGATTACTCTTGCAGCTGGCAGTCAGTAGCTTGCTACAATGAACCTGCTCAAGGCCACTCCGTCTGGCCTTCTGCTAATCAGCAGACTTTTCCACAAAGCACAAAGTATCAGAAGCTGCCGGTCTGCCCCATCTATTCTTCAGCTCTTCATAACACTTCAGCAGCCTAGTGACAAACACATCAACGTCTTGTTTAGTGCCCCCTATCGCAGCTGCTGCTGTCATGTAGGGGTGTGGATATCCGCTGGTGTGGCATCCATAGTCTTGAAATATGATGCCTGAGATGGTCTGCTGCTTGCCACCAGTCAGCACACGAGTGCCAGACACGTTCCTGCAGGCAGCAACACAAACATGGGCGGGGTACTTCAGCCAATATAACAAACAATTTGCTGTGGATTAGCACATTTGCAGATTTGTGTCAGAGTCTGACACATATGTGCTAATCCACACGATTACAGTCAGTCAGACGCACTGTCACGCCAACAAATGAGGATTGCCAGGTGCATTATCAGAAGTGGTCTGCTGCTAGTGTTGCCAGTAACCAGCACGAAGTGCCAGAGACGTTCCTGCAGGCAGCGGCATTTGAATCGATGCAACAACAGGTGCTTGGATTGAGCTTCGGCAGGGTCAGCAGCGTCACCAGCGTATCAAGCAAGCACCGGAAGCCCCGCCATCATGCAGCTGAAGCAATGCAAGTCGGTGGCACAGCAGCAGCTGCAGCAGTGCAGTACAGCAGTATCCAGGCATGCAAATCTGCATGATGCAATTGATTAGCTGCAGCTTTGACCTATTACAACGCCACACATGCATAGATGCCAGATACCGCTCACTGTCAATTGGAAGTTCAACTTTACTTCAAGCCGCTTTGGCAGCTGACACCTACCAACAGTGTCAATCCCCCCCCCCCACCCACCCACCCCCGAGGGCGGCGCATATGGGTAGCAAATATTACCAGTATTGCTTCACATGCTTGTTCTTAGCAGCTGGAACAACCCGTTGCCACCAAGACACACAAGCCTCGAGTCTACCCTTGCCAAAAGTTAGGATGAATTGGTACTATCCACCTGTGGCACATTGGGCGTGGGCCCGATGGCCATCTGGCTATGGCTGACTGGTAGCAATATTTGTTTTTGAGAGAAAAGAAAGATATCACACTTGTTACCTCACCAACTAGATTGGTACTCTCCACATCCAATAGGAAACCAATTGCACCCAGCACAGGATATCCTTGAGTCGGAACAGCACGCTGGAGCAGCACCTGCAGGTTTTCCTTACCTTGCCCACAACATAGAGCCAAAGAATGACACATCTGCTTTGGTGTTGCCTTTGGTGCTGCCTGCTGCTTTGATGCTGCTGCTGTTCCCATCCTGTTGCCCCGCTGCTACAGCAGCAGCATCGGCGGCAGCAGCATTGGCGACAGCAGCATCGGCGGCAGCAGCATTGGCAGCAGCTGCTGCCGTAGCCAATCCATCGAGCGTCATGCCCAATGATATAGGGTTCCCAGGTGTCTCCAAAACCCTCTCTCCTAGTGATGTCGCCGCATTGGTAAGTTTGGATTTCAAATATCCAAACAGGTCCTCCCGCTCATCCAACTTCTCAACCCAACCGTCAGCCCCCAAATGTAACAATGTCATCAACAGATCCAAATGCGCTGAGATCGACGCTCGACCAGGGTAGTTCTTTGCAACCGCCTGCACTAACCAGTCCCTGCTGCTGCTGCTGCCACTGCTGCTGCTGAATTTGCCTGCGGGTGCTGCTACGATAGCTCCCCCAACAGGCACCATAAAGTTCTTATCTGTGCTTTGGACAATCGCGTCTACTCTGCCTTTCCTGCATGCTGCTGTCACTGCTGCCGCCAGGGCTTTGCATTGCACCCCGTATGCATTGTTTATGATGTGGGGTATACCGTATCGATGACATAGCTTTGCAACAGAGATGACATCATCGCTGGACCTGTAATGCAGGCACAGGCTATTTGAGATACTTTGACATGTCTGTTGTTACTGGCTCTGGCCAATATCCAACCATGAAGCTTATCTTGCCTAGTGGTATTCTGGCAACCAAGGCAAGATATGATTCTGGTCAATGCGATCCAAGACACATGCTGCTGAATGAGTGAGGCAAAATAGGTCAAACGAATTAGAGACAGCAACAGTAGCCTCTGTTGTCTGACATGCTGCGTTATAATATATATATAATAATGTAACATGATCATACATTGCAGGCCTACATGCAGTTGGGCTGTTGCATTGTTCGAGCATGGTTCATTACTAGCCCAAAGGTCCCCACTGCTGACAAAGAGTGAGGTTGCATTGTTCAATTAGTACTGCCACAATCACACCACACGACTGAAACATTCGGCCCCAGAGGCCCCACTGATACTCGTGCATTATAATGCTGACATCATTGCAATTACGCACCTAGGCGCAAAGCAGCTTGTGGTTGTAACAACTGCTGCAACTTGAGGTGGTCCCAGTCGCTCAATAGCTTCCTGTATACCTGTCAGTCACATACAACACAGACAAAAGGATAGCTGATAGCATGCAATGCTGATTGGTGATAAACATTGCTGGATGGTGTTATAAGCTGCGGATTGGTATTCTTTGATGCTGAATGGTGTTGTATAATGCTGAACTTAATGAAAGCAGGCAGTTTGTTATGGCATAGGCATGTAAAAAAAGCCAGACAATGTCAGCAGCAATGATTGAGCAACTTGATTAGTATTAGTACGATCAATACAAGCCAGTGTATCTGGTGCACTGTTCATATACAGGCAAGGCTACTTGACAACTTGACCAGAAGAAGCAGACTAATGGAAGCCGCCTGCCAATCCTTTTTGCACGGCCCCAACTGACTGTGAAGTCAGCCTAAAATTGGGAGATCCAGGCCTGGATTATGCGATTCTAGGCTCACCCTACAGTCAGTCACCCCCTCCCTCCCTGGCTCCCTGCTGTCAACAAGGGGTACTATATAGATTGTACAATCTATATAGTACCCCTTGCTGCTAACACGCCCCCTGAGCAGATTGCTGACTGTCACATTGGTATGTCGTGTCTGTGACAGACACCCGCAAGCCCACATAACGTGTTACAAATATCACCAGCCTATTGAGATGGTAACGCCATAATGATCTCAGGAGCATCCCCCATACCTTGGACATCAGCAACCAACTGATCTCCCTGCTGTTGCAGTTCCACCACCACGGGTATCAGGTTTGCTGCTGTGATGCTTTTCAGACATGTCTTCTGATCTACTCTGCTCCAGATCACGTACCGCGGCAGCACCTGCTGCTCTGGCTGCTGCTGCTGAACAGGGTCGGCCACTTCCTGATGTTGCTGGTGCTGCTGCTGGGGTGTTAAAGGATTGGTAGCGCCCTGCTGCTGCTGTTGCCGGAATGCGGCAAGATCACTATCATCATCATCCTGCTGCTGCTGCTGCTGCTGTTGAACAGCAACTGCTGTGCCATTCACTGTTTGCTGGCCACCTGCTGCTGGTTGTCTGACTGCTGCTGGCGCCGCTACTGCTGCTGGTTGTCTGACTGCTGCTGGTGCTGCTGCTGCTGCTGGTTGTCTGACTGCTGCTGGTGCTGCTGCTGCTGCTGGTTGTCTGACTGCTGCTGGTGCTGCTGCTGGTTGTCTGACTGCTGCTGGTGCTGCTGCTGCTGCCAGCAACACAAGTGTGAGTGTCATGCCAGTGGCACATGGCAGCACCAGGGGCAGCGCCAGGTCAGCAAGGCCAGCAAGCCTCAGTGCATCACCAGCTAAGTGCGCTGTCAGTTTGGCCAACATAGAAGACCCTACAAGACAGCAGCAGCGGCAACAGCAACACAAGAGAAGTCAATGCGCAATGGTTGTGTGCTCAAGGCATTGTTGCCTTATTACGACAGTTGGCACTCGTACTGTGTCGTAGGATATGCCACTGCCTGGAGCAGTGCCAGCCTGAGTCAGCCAGACCAGCCAGCCTCAGTGCGTCACCAGCTAAGTGCGCTGTTGGTAACAGCAACACTAGAAGAGCCTACAGCACAGCAGCGACAGCAGCAGCGGCAGCAGCAACACATGACAGCATCATGCACTGTTGTTGTATGCTCAATGCATTGTTGCTTCATTGCGTCAGTTGGCACTGGTCCTGTGACGTAGCATATGCCAGAACTTGGAGCAGTGCCAGGTCAGCAAGACCAGCCAGCCTCACCAAAGCATGATCAGCTAAGTGTGCAGTTGCTAACACAACATAAGCCCCTGTTGGGTTCTCAGCTGTAATGTCTCCAGTTCTTCTGCCGTTGCCGTGTGCACTCAGCTTCAATTCTCAGCCCTGCTCTCTGCACACTATGGGTACCACTATGGGTCTGATTTGCGCAAGCTTCAGCGGCCCAACAGGCACAAAAGTAAAGTAGCTGCAAATAACACCCACCAGCTGCCTTTGGCTGTTCAGCTGCAATGTCACCACTCCTGCCAATGCCATGTGCCAACCTGTAGTGCCGCCGAGCCACCAAGGGACAAGCCACTCTGCCCTCCCGTTCACCAAGACCTACTTGGCCGGGAAAGGTGTTACTGTCCATCAGCGCAGCATCCTGCACAAGGTGACAAAGTCACGGTTAGGAAGCTGGCAAATTTTGAGCAAACATCTCCAACTTATGCCCATACGTCCTGGCCAGCCGCCAGGGCAGCTTGAAGCAATACAAGGCATGCATTTGAAGACATACGCACCCTGAGTCAGCAAGAACAGCCTTTGCATAAGTGACAGTCACAAGAGTCATGAGCAAACATTGCAGGGTGGCCTGTGACATGTCTAAACAGTGTAACGTACTGGAAAACGACGAGGGGTACCCTGACACAGATCATCTTCATAAGGCGGTACTTCATAAGGCGGTAATTCTTACTTGTATCAGCATCTCAATAGTTGCTTCATCCCAGCCAGTCTGTGGTAGTCTCTTATTACTGAGCAACGACTTGATCATCTTACGCCTGGCTGCCAGAGCTGCACCCCCTTGTGACACATAGCTGCTAGACACCAGCTGACACGCCAGCGCCAGATTATCTGCATCCATCTGGAACACTGTCTGCTGTGTTATACTATAATTCGCTGGTAATACGCTGCAAAGCTGTATGCTGTCTATTCTATCCTAGGCGCGGCGTGGCCAGCAATGGCCCATAGTATGCCCAAAAAGGCTTGCAATCAGGAAGCACAGCCTGACAAATCAAGGGTGGCTGGAGGCCCCAGCCACTCAAAAGGCTTGTTTGCACTGCGTTACTACCCTGCACAGTTGCATGTTGCTCTCCTGCACAAGGCTTACAAGCCTTGTAAACGGCACCACAACCTTGAGGATGCCTGTAATCCACAGCCACCGGTGAAAGGCAACCTCCTCAATCAGGGTCACTACTGTTGTCCTAGCTGTCTCGTTTGCTTGTGCCTGCTGCCGGGGAGCTGCCGAGTGTTTCCGATGTTGTTAGCCAAACAAGCAGCCAGGGGTATAGCCGATCAGACCAGTAGAACGTCCAAACGATAGCAAGCTGCAATAGCATTAGATACAAGGCATGTGTCAGCCTTGGCAGAAGACCATGGTTGTCATCTGACTGCAGGGCTGCATGCACATTTGGCTCTTGCAGTTTGGGGCCCCAGCTGCATCACCCTTGAACGGGAATGGTGTCGGCCACCTGAATTAGTCTTCCCCAGTGGCTGTCACGCTGGAGCTGTGGATTGTGAGCAGCAACTCATCATATTCCGCAGGATATGTTCAGCCCAACAAGTGGTGATGCTATTTCCATGACCATATACTGCTCGGGCGGGGTGCAGCATATTGCCTGGATTGTGACACACTCACCACAACGGATAACAGTACTGCTCCTACAACTGGCAATGCATCTCTGGGGATCCCAATCACAAGCTCAGCAACAACTGCAAGACAGACAACATGAGCGGCATGTGAAGGGTCAGTTGGGTCATTCAAGCCGCCATGCTCTTGTGAGTCAACAACAACTCTTTTCAAACACAGAGAGCAGCCTGCTTAGCTGCTTAGCAGCGGTGTGAAGGTTGTGCAAGGTTGTGCTGCCATGGTTGATTCAAAACGATTCAGCAGCCCATTGCCTCCCAACTTTCCATGTGCGGCAGCAAAGTATAGCCAACATGTGCTGCTGCAGGTGCTCCTAAGCAGTGCTTGCTGCTGCATTCGTGCTAAATGCAAGACACATGGGTCACAATACAGGCAGGGGTACCATAACGTTGAACTTACCTATGTTATACACGATCTTGCTGGGTCCTCCGTTCGGGCCGTCTCTGTGAACACTCCGTCTGGATGCACTGATCAACACCTGAGGGTCTCTGAATCCCTGCAAATGAGCTCAAAGGATTGGGCAACGCAGACGTGAAGTCCAGCGTCAGCTTACTGGCCCCAGCCGTTCAGTTGGACGCGAGGACATGCTTGTCAGATCCGTAGTGCTAGGCTGTCTCATCGCCAGCGGATTGTTGGCCCACTGGTACAACTGGTATCACGACAATTTGATAAACTTCTGCACTGTGCCGTGCGACAGAAATCTCAGGGGTTTCTTACAACAGTTTCTCACAAGAGCGGTTCACGCAATTTCACTTAATCACTGTATGTATGGTAAGGCTAACCAGTGATGTTGGGTATCAACAACAGTAATACCTGCACAGAGGCCTCACTATCTGTGTGAAAGACCAGCTTCTCGGTATCAAGCAGGCGCCTGCATGATACAGCAACAGCAGAGTGGTGTCAGTGACGAATTCTGCTTGAATGCTGCATCAGCAGCACCTTGCTGCCAATCCACGCAGAACATGCACTGTATTCAAGCACTTGAATGCAGTGCAAGTTCTGACCAAGCATGCAGGCTTCCAGACAGCTGATCATCTTATATGACTGATCCAATGTAACAGTACGCATGCCCTGGTAGGGCTGCTAATCCACAATGTAGCTGTCCGGCAGGGCCGTGATGTCCTAAAGCTTGACCAATGGCACCATGTTGTACATATCCTGGGGCTGTTGCTGTATGACTGCTGGGCGTCGTGCACAGGCTGTATGACTGCTGGGCGTCGTGCACAGCTCGCTGGTGCTACAGGTTTCTTGGTGTTGGTAGGCTGTAGCAGTTTGCCACAGCTTAATGGGTTGGTTTGGACGTTCACAACATGGATCGTACCTAGCAGATTTGCGTGTAAGCTTGCCCAGTAGGCTCTGGTCTGCTGCTCCTTCTATAAGCTCAAAATTGATAGATGCAGGAATCTGCATGATACAGTAGCACGGAGCTGCTACAGACTGCGCGTCTACTGGCTAGCAGTGGCACTTCAGGGATGCAGTATCATGTTTACTGGTTCAGCAGTTGCCGCTGTAGTTGCTGCAGGCACCTTGGGGAGCAGCCGGTCGGTACTGCGGCTGGTCAGTGCTGAAAGCAGCCTCTAATACTTGTTATGCGTTGTCTAGTGCATTACACGCACCGATGCTGGCCAAGACACCCTCACTTCATAGCCAGTATTGGGCTTCAAACCTGCTAGTCTGTAGGGCTTCACTCCCGTGTCGAGGTCCAACAACTCCCCAGTCAGATACGTGAAAGGCTCTAATGTAACCAGTTCAGCTGCTGTTTGAACTACGAGTAATGCAAGTAGGCAGATAACCGCGCGCATCATTCCATCTCACAGGCAGTAGCACATCTGGGCCACCAGCAACGATCGCCAACAGGAAACGCCGAGTCTGCTTCTCTATCTCTTGCAATAAAGGTTTGGCCCAGCAAAACCGACTGTCAACAGCGCAGACTTGGAACTGTACTGTCGATGTCAGTGTCATTGACGGTGGAGAGTGCAAGGACCACCAGCGGCAAGTTGAAGCTGCAACTCGTTTCGCGTAAGCCACCACAAGTACCTCGCGCTCTACCGTGCTGACTGTGTCACGGCATAACACGCTTCTGAAACACTCACGCAGTGCAGCCAGGCAACCGCTGGCATTTTTGTTCTTATCCCCGCTGCAGTGCCATTGGTTAGGCTATCTGTCTGCTGGATGTGGACTGTTACAACGGCTTTCATGCGCAGTCTGGTGCAACGACGCTGCTAAGCACACTTGGGTGCCTGGCACTGCCTGCTGATGGCTCTGAAGCTTGAGGGCAAACCTGCCAACGAAAGGGACCCCGTAGCTGACGCCAACAAAGTTGTAGACCATCTTAGAAGCGTGGGCATCATTGACAGCACATACAA
>NSMO01000587.1:0-13136 GCA_002588565.1 Coelastrella sp. UTEX B 3026
ATACAGAGTCAGCTACAGCAGCTGGTGACATTGGCAGCCAGGGTGGCATGCTTAATGCTGTCAATCAGCAGGGGCAGAAGGTCAAGTACACAGCAGGGATGGCAGCAGGGTCTGGGGGACTGCAGCTTCAGCGGGAGCCAGCCTCAGGCACGGCAGCAGGTGTTGGCATTGAGTTACATGCTTTTGGCCGTGCTGCCTGTCCGGTACTGGCGACATCTGCACAACCAGCAGCGGCACCAGTGGCGCTGTCAGCTGTCAAAGCGCCTGCTGCCAAACCCCAGTGGCTTGACCACCATCAACAGCAACAGCTGCAGCAGCGGCAGCAGCCGGTGGTGGCTGACCTGGCGGACGATGAAACAGATGGAGGTGACACATTTGCAACAGACATCTATGGGCTCCCAGACTCTTGCGACCCTCTGCTGCAGGCCTCAGCGCCGTCAGCCGCACCAGGTGCAGTACTCGGCGCCCACGACCCCTTGCAAGGCTTACTTGAAGCCTGGCATTGGAGCATTGATACGCGCAGCACCAGCAGGCGCCAGCAGCAGCGGCGGCACACGTATTGCAGCAGCAGTGCCAGCAGCAGCAGGGCAAGCAGTCCGGGTCCAGAAGGGAATAGGCTTGAGGGGGGTGGGCTGATGAAGATGCCGTCGTTTCCTTCGGCACCTACTACACCCGGCCGCAGCAGTAGCAGCATGAGCAGACCCAGTTGGATTCATGGCAGTAAGGATGGGACGGACAGCTCAACCACAGCACCCAGGTCTTATGCTGTTGTTGCGTCTGCAGCGGCTGGTGTGAAAGGGACCGAGCAGGTGTTTGCAGCCCAAGCAGCAACAGCAGCAGATGTGGCCATAGCACCTGTGACACCACAGCCGGCGACCCCAGCACTAACTGCATCCTCCAGGGCAGATCAGGTCAATCCTGGGACACTGCGAACAGCAGCAGCAGACAAGCCAGCAGGTGCAGCAAGTGCTTCTTGCTGCTTGGACTGCCTATTTGACATGCACATCGGGCCCTGCCCTCTGTCACAGGTAGCCAGGAGTGGTGGGCTGGCAAGTGTCAGTGCAGGAACAGCAGCAATGGAGCCTTTGCCACAGCCGGCATTTGTCAGCAGGTCAGCCAGCAGCAGGCTGGACGCTGCAGCACCAGCACCAGCAACAACACCTGCTAGCAAGGGTACCATTATACGGTCTGCAAGCACACCTGACAGCAGGACAGCTGCTGCTACAGCTGCAGTTGCCAGCTGCACAGTAACAGTAGCAACTAGCGCAGCAGCTGATGCTGTTGCTGCAGCTGGTGCAGATGCTATGAGCAAGGCAGTAGTCTCCCCAGCACAGACAGCTGGTACTGTAAGTTCCGCTGGTAGGGCCAGTGCAGCTTCGCACAGAATGGCTTCAGCTTCTGCTCGGGCTTGGTGGAGAGGCAAATCAGCCAACAGGCACAGCATCGACGTGACTGCTAGAAGCAGTACAAGCACAGGGGCAAACATCGGCAGCAACAGCTGCAGCACAGTACCACGGCGCAGTACAACTGGAGATCTTGTCAATTGCAGTGCAGGCAGCTGTAGCAGCATGGGCGATGATCAAATGCAGGGCCTGCTGCAGTCTGGGCAGCAGAGCAGTGCTGGGCCTGGCTCAGATGCTGAGTCTGAAGGTAGGAAGAGTGTTGCCGCACTTGTGCAGCAGTGGCAACAGCTTGAAAGGGCATGGGAGCGCAACTGGCTGTAGTGGGCTCCGCATGTGCCAACTGCATGCATTGGGCGTGCTTCTGACGCATGCACAAGTGACGCTATGCTGCAGTAGTAGTAGCAACGGCTGTGAAGGGCCTGGCAGCAGTGTTGGCTGCAGTAGCCTCGGGTCTAGTATCATATGGCAGCAGTGTTTTGCAGCCTGGTGCGTGCCAGTAGGGTTTGTACGTCGGAAACTGCATACATGGGGCTGCCATGATTCATGGCTCTGATTCATGGCTCAAGGTGCAGTTCTGGTGTGTGCTGTTTTGGTCGTGCTCTGTGGCACTGTAGTTTGGTAGTAGGCATCTTCCAGCAGGCATGTCACAGCTTATTAGTATACTGGGAATGTGTGCACAGTTGCTTTTTTAGCTCTCTGTGTCATTCCTTCGTGTATCACAACTTGTCACTGTTGTGTCGCATCCACATGATATCCACAGAGCCTCACAGGCTAAACATCAGGCTTCTGTGTTACATGTCAGCTCTGGTTGTTTAAGTAAGCACGAGTAAATTAACAATGTGTCAGCTCTAGTCACATGGGCCAGGACTGGTTTATGCTGGGTTCACATCTGGTGCTGTCAGACATGCAGGTGCTTGGCTGTGTATACCGCTGTTCACCTGTTGCTTTCACAACACTTCGCAGGCCCTAACACATATGCTGTTCTGTTGGTGTGCAGCATCTGTTACTGCTTGCTCGCACTGTAGGCATGTTTGCACATCACTAGTCTGTCTGTTGTGGATGTCAAGTTCCATACAAACTGGCTGTATGGCGTTCGGTTGCTTGTTCACTTGGAGTTGCCTGTACACCTGAATGGCGTTGATTAGTTTGTTTGCGTCTGCAGCGGCCCTGCTATCCACACTGCTCCCCAGTGTCAGTGGCCGTTTTTCCTACTCAGGTTGTGTGAATATGGTTTTGGGCTGTTTTCGTTGCCGTCTATGATTCTAGGATGGTCTGATCGAAAGCCTACGTTGCTTATGATACAGCGTGGTTCAGAATGGCCTGTGCTAGTCCGCCTGTCATGGCATGGCAGCCTTTGAGGCCTACAAAACGCATGCAAAATGGTGTTGCTGTTGTGTGGCAAACATCAGGCGATGTTACTGTCTGTTCAGCTGCTCTTGCATGCACAGTTTGCTGTGCCTACTCTGGCATGTTGGGGAGATGCCATATGGTGTAGTGATTGTACTTGCTTTGACAACTGTTGGGCTCTACTTACTCCTCCTGGCACTGACTACATGCCAGACTTTGCTTGTTGATATAGTTATGCTGGTGATTGTTCTAGGTTGCTAGCTGTGTCGCCAGAACCCGCAGCACATTCATCATCTTTGCATGCCTGCAGGTTGATTATACGGTGTTGTGTGGCTGTCTTGGGGTCCAGTTGCTCCATTACCAAGTGATGTGACCTGCTCGGTGCCTTGCACAGTTACATTGGGCTGTTAGTGCCTCTGCCACATAAAGCCTCAGCGCCACTGGCACGTCAGGTGGTTTGGGTCAATTGCTTAGCCGCAGAGTTGTTTGATTCTCCAGTCTCTGCATGCGAGCAGTTGTGTTGCATTGACTTACACTGGGATGAAGTCCCTGTCCCGCAGTATGGTTCTCACGACTTTGGTTTCGTAAGCCCTCAGTATGCGGAGCCGCAGCAGTGTGTGTTCATGGCCACAGCCTTGAGCTTGTCTGTCTACTACTGCCCTTGCAGGATGTTGTCATGCAAGCCACAGTGTGGCGATGTCTTGTTTCATACCCCGTGGCAGTGCTAGTATGCTGAACTCAGATGTACAGCACATTGGGTGGCAGGTGCTGTTAGTAGTGTGTTGCATTGCACTGTGTCTGTAGTGTGTGTCTGCAAGTACTGATGTAGTTGGGTGTTGTCAGAGGCCCAGCGTGTCTTTCCTAATCGCCGTTTTTGTTGTTTGAGAAATGTGCCATGCAGGCAGTTGTTGTCTCCACACTGCGCAGCGCATCACAGCCACTGTATCTTCATGGATAACTGTTTGTCTGCAACTGCACCAATATGCTGTTCAGTGTGCAGTGTGCATGCCGTTCTTTTGTTGTATTGTACCAGATTGTATTGAGATTGCGTTGCAGTATCTTGGGTGTATCAAGAGTATTTAAGTTGAACGGGGGAGTGCTTGATGGTAGTTTGGTGAATAGCAGTAGTATTCTTGTATGTGTGGTATGTGTGTAGTGTGTGTGTGTGTCAGAAAGCTGTGTGTATGCGCTGAAACAAAATTGAATAAGCGAGTCCACAGTGTGTGTGTATAGCTGTACAGAATGCATGTAGGCATCTTACAGTGTGCAGCAGTATACTAGGCGCGTTGCAATTTGAAATGGTAGTACAGCTTGCATATGTATGTATGGTGTATGAGACATTTATTGGGTTGATGATTTGTACAGTTGTTGTATGGTACAGTGCAATGAGAGAACTGTCGTTCACAGCAATCAGCAGTTCAAGATGGTGCTTGTTCACAATTGTGCACATTCATCACTGTTCAACAGTCACAGGTAGCTCATATTGCAGCAGTTGAGTGAGCTAGGTCAGTGAGTATTTGTGTATACAAGGCACATAATGAGCACGTGCGGTCAGAATAAGGTGTTGGAACATAAGTTGCTGTTGCATGCAGCCCTGAGAGGTATGCACTGCATGAGGTTGATGGCTGACTTGCCCAGCAGTGGCTGGCGGCAGGAGTTCAACAGTTCAGCATCTACTCTCAAGTAAGCTGATGCATGCCTTGGGTGCAGGCAGGGCATGTCTGGGAGCAAGTTGTGTGTGGAGGGTGTGTGCTGCAATCCAAAAATGTCACCAAAGGTGTTGTGAGGAAGTTGATTCATAAAAGCTCAAACCACATGTGCACAACAGGGACTTCGGCAGCTTTGCGTGCTTTTTGTTTGGTTGCCTCGCATGCCAAGACTCACAATCAAGTGCACTTAGTGCATCATCTTTGGCAACTTCAAGCCTTCAGGGCAGCACAACACCTGTAAGCAAGACACAGTGCACCTGGGTTGTGTTCCGAGTGCAGCATGGGTAGCTTGATTTCGGATGTAGCACATTCGGTTTGGTTGACTTGGTCGCTGATGCAGGCTTTATTGCGGAGGTTAGCTCGCAGGATGGCACATTACAGCATGTCTGGGCTTTGCACAGATGTCTGGCGAAGCGCTTGCACATGGTGGTGCAATCTGGCGCCCAAAAGACACTCGTGCATATTGTACAGCAGATGCTGGGTTTCTGTTCGGTGTATAGATTTGCTGTTCAGCCATGCTTTGGTGTTGCAGTCTGAAGGTCGGGGCCTGTCTGTGCATACATGTACAGACATGCTCTTCCAGGAGTTATACACCTGCCTTCTTGCGTTGTTGGATTCAGATTAGGTGTCCTTGTGTACGGGGAGGCTGCAGGTGCTCTTGTTGACATCAGCTCCCTAGCATCAACTGAGTACTTGAACACTGCTTGCAGTGACTAGAATTGAGCCTGTGTTCAAGCTGTGTGTGTTGTGTTAAGAGCATGTGTAGAGGCGTGCTTCCAGTCAATACAGGATGCATGTACTGTGTATGGATGCATTCGTGCAACAGTAAGGGTTGTTGTGATGAGGGTCGTTGTTCGTACTGTATGCCAGCCTCAGAACTGGGCCGTGCATGTTGATTGCTGAATGCCCTTTTGTGTGTGCAAAATCTTGAGTGCAAGATCTTGAGTGTATGCAGTACAGTTAGTGTAGTCAGCAGTGCGTGTCAGTACAGGACACTACATATCAGGCCTGAAGTTGGTTGTTAGTGTTCAGCTTGCTCATATTGCGTATTGCTCGTGTGGGTATTTTACGTCATTGTGTGTATTATCCTTCGCTAATCTCCATCCCTATGTGTGTAGTTGTTATGTTTGTAAGCAGCATAGGCAGTAGCTAGTAGTCAATAGTTGGGTTGTCACTGTCTGGCGTAGAACTTATCTATCCTATGGGTTACACAGGTGTGGGTGATAAACAGAGCGTTGCAGCACTGTCCAATCAACTGCAGCAAAGTCTGGAACTGCGTAGTATTGGAGAGGCCCTGTTGTATGTATCTTGCGTATGTTTGCTATAGGGCTATGCTTTCAAATGCTTGTGTGTGCTTATGTTCTTTTGCTGGTTCTGTATTATGTCCTCATACTCTGCACTACAGCTTCATGGTCTGTTTGGGCAGCTGTCCAGCTACTGCTCATTGGTTGATTGCTACAACAATTCTCTGGTAGCTGCCAGCTTGTTGTTCTGGGACAGGCAAGCTGTGCGAGCTGTTGTGAAGCTGCCCTGCAGACCATTGTTGGCATGACACTCACACACATACGCTCTGCATGCGGTAGCATGCTGCTACATGCAGGTGGCATAATCCCTGCACAGCCGATGCTGGCTTGTCGTATTCTGCATCTTTTAAGTGATTTAGAGTACCTGCTATTATTGCTCTTGCTGAGAACATTTGTGTCAGTGGTTCCTCTTGTACAAAGCACCTGCTCATGATTAGATATATTACAAAGTTGTGCAGTTCGGTATTGGCTGGGTTTGTCTGGGCCCGTCATGTTGTATCCCTGCCCTTGGACACTGGCTGATAATTTTCCGACCAAGTCATTCTGTGCAAGCAGTTTTGTATTATGTGGGCCTTGCACGAGTTGCTCCTTTGATTATAAGGACATTGGATTCTAGTTTCCATGTTGTTGCAGTTGACTAAACTGCAAGTTGCAGAGCCCAAGGCCACATGTTGGCAGCTATGCAAGTGTAGCTTTGCTGTTTATGTGTGGGTGGGCAGGCACTTGCAGGCACTTGAACGCAGTCAGGTGGCTTGTCAGCTCCCTGCCAGTGTCCTTCACACTCTGGCGCAAGGGTCCACTGGGGCGCAACACTGTGTTTGGATTTGCTTGTGGATACCTTGCAGCAACAGTGGTGGACATACATTACGCACAAAGTACATGGGTTTGTGGGGCAGGGAGGGGGGTGAAGGAAGTGAGATGTACTGGTATCTCATATGTGTCTATGGGCTTCCACAGATTCAATCTGTTATGACGGCACGACTAGCTCGTTTGCACTGCCCACGTGCGGGTCATCTAGGATGCCCAACCCTGAGAGCATGCTCAGCACGCCAAGTTGGCACTCTACTAGTAGTGTGTTATCAGGCCCTTGGGCAGCCCTGCCGGGCTGATGTTATTTCGCCAACCTTTTGTATGCTGCCTGCCACATTGTGCATGGGCAGCTTGATTGTGTGGGCAGCATGGTTGTCGTGGGCGGTTTTGAGCAGGACATGACCCTATTACAGCCTCAGGGGCTGCAGACGAAAGCCAACTTCACACTGTTTTGACAGTACTGTGCTTTGTTTGTTCCTGGACATGGTACCTGCCAGTGGAATGTGCATGCTGCGCCTGACCACGCCCTTTCAACTGCTGGTGATAGACTGTGGGCTTCTGGTCTAAGTGCCAGCTGGTGTATTGCAGTAGTCCAACTATATTGCAGAGTCTGCCGTGCAATGCCAGTGCTATTGCCTCAGACTTGGACTAGTAAGGGAGGCTAGAGTGCTGATGCTTTCTGAAATTAGTCAAGTTGCTGACATATGGCATTTGTTTTTGGTTGCTGAGGTGTCTGTGCACGTATGTGCCTTGATACAAACGGCTCTGCTTTTATGACCTGCACTATATGCCTCAGCGGTGGATGCGATTCTTGCACTACCGGGCTGGGTCTCTGAGACAACCGCACTATGGATTTCACCCCCCGTTTTCCAGTCACTTTCCGTAATTTCCGCCAGCTTTCCGGACGGGAAAATTGGAAAGCATGGAAATGGATTCCGTGACCGGAAAGTGACACTATCATGCCGGAATCTCATGAAACTCTATCGGAAAATTTTCAGCCCTTCAGTGCTATGCTATGGCTGGCTAGCTATAGGTCGGCGTGAGCACATGCTGCAATTCAGATCGATCAATTGCTCACAACCAGCCACAACAAGAATGGGGGATGCCATCATTGAAACCACCAGGGACCCAAAATGGATGCTAGGAGAACCTCTCACTGTCAGGTCACAGAAACAGTATGCATGCCGGTAATGGACATTGAAACCCACCGCAATTGAAGATGCATTCCCTGTGCCGCCACAGTCCGCTGAGCCAGCAGCAGCCACCTTACAGTTCCACCATGGCTGCCTGTATGAGACTGCTGGTATGCATACCATATGATGCAATGAGGCGACTTGAAATTCAAAACATTGCCAAGCCAATACACACAAGTCACCATCAGTTGTTGTGGTTGATAATATGAGAGTTCCTGTGCGAGAGCAGGATCTGCCACCACTCTCTTCCCCCCTAGCTGTTGTGTGAGGCACCAGCAAGGTCTTTGTGGGGGTAATCTTTCTCACTGGCCAAAATTCGTGAGGCCTTCTCTGAAGGGCCCAGATATCACAGAGCAATCAGCAAGAACGCCAACACCACGGTCGTATGTACTGCCCTCTGTGCACTCCATCCACCTTACATCTGCAACATACTCGTGCCCGGCAAGTTTCATTTTCTGGACCATGCATTGATGTGGGCACACTATGCTGTACATTGCCATGATCTGAGCAAACCGTATGCCATGCAAGCCTCGCCATACGAGCACCTTGTTCATGGAGCGTATGCCATGCAAGCCTTGCCATACTAGCACCCTGGCCAGGTGTGCAGAACCACTCAGTGTGGCACACTGCCCTGCCCATGCCTGGCATGTTGGCATAAGGAAGGATCCACGCCTTTGTTAAGCAGACCTGCGGTTGTGGTTTGTATCAACCGAGCTTCATTGCTGACTAGTGCTTGCGCTGGCTGCTGTTGTGAAGTCAAAACAGCAGTTACGGTCATAACAGGTCATAACCCACTCAGTGCCCGAAGTCTTGGCACGTCGCCTTCAATCAGTACGTCAGGTTGTTAATCACAGATGATCTTAGATGCTACCACGCCAGTGGACCAGAACGGCCGTGAAACGATCTGCTTGGTCTTGCTCCCATTGCTGCCACCCTGGCCAAATGCTCTCATGTTTCTGGTTTCACAGGAACGTATATTATAGCAGTGCTAGTGCTTCCGTGTTGCGCTTTTGAATGTACCACCCACCCAGTAAGCTGAGTTGGTTGGAGCCTGAACAACTTATGTAGCTCACGACAGCAGCCGCGTCGGTTGCAACCAATTACAATGACTGTACTATGCACGTACAATGGCGCAGAAGAGGTGCAGGGGCAGCGGCGAGTGTTCTGCACAACATCAACGGCCAGACAACTGTGTGGGTAGGCATCTTGCGCAGCATGGAGCTTCAGACGCCGTGTGAGGTTATTGGCGAAATCAAACAAGCACCATCTGCGATCAGCAGCCGTTACGCAACTTCAGCAGGGCTGATCAAGGCTCTGCAGCTAGTGAGGCAGGTTTCCAGTCAGAGCAGCAGATGCCCTTGTTATGGTGTTTCTCAGCAACTTAGGTGCGTCTAGCCAGCAGCGTAGCTAGGCAACGACATGCTGCTCATTAATTCACGACAGCTTGACTGTGTTAGGATGCCAGTGTTCTGCCAGCTAGTCCTCCTTTAAGTGAACAATTGCATCATAACAGTTGCTATCCAGCCCAGCTCCGTACATTCAGTCGATCTGAGCAAGGTGCAGTGCAAGGAGTTTCAGTCTGCAGCAAGCAGGCAGTTGAATGCCAGCAACTTGTGCAGGATTGCAAGCTCACACAAGTTGTTGGCATCCCCAGTTGCACTTGCACCACAGTGCATCAAAAGCCGCCCTGCCTGCTGTGCAGGCTCTGATGGTGCTGGTTGTGCTAACAGTGCTCAGAAGGAGGCAGCTGTACCATGCATGTAGCGTGATCGTAATGGACCTGGAGATCTCCCTTTAAATTGTCGTACCGGTGAGTGCCTGGACCTGTATGTGCTGAATAGCTGGTCAAGCTGCCTTGTGATAAGCAACATTGATACAAGGCATTCATAATCAGCTGTGGCAAGCTTGCTCACAGTGGTATGCACAGATCATACCCACGCGGCAATGTGGTCGGCAGACACAGAAATAAGGTGCTCTTGGAAGTCGCAGCGGCAGTAACTGGATGTCAGCCTCAGTGCAGCGTCATGCAACATTGCTGCCCTGCACGCCTGATATGCAAAGCCGGTCATAGCTTGTGTTATTGACTCCATGGTGGTGCATTCTGCTGCAGGTTTCCCAGATGTGAGCAAATGCTGCAGACATCTTGTGCAGAGTAGTACAGTGCAGCGAGCTTATCTCGACCAGTGGTCCAAGAAATGTTGGTGTCCTGTATCACCAGGGATGGCTGGAGCCAGCCAGGATAGCCTCATTACCATATGTCCCTAGGCCATTGCCAGTTAGTAATGCATGGGCAGTAGCAATGACAGTGCAAGGGACCACATCGGCTTGCGACATGTTCTCTGCCGATACAACAAAATGTGTTGTATGGCAGCTCAAGGTGTCTGTTGTGCAATGGTTCAGCATCTGCTGATCTTTGCAAGGCTGCATATGCAGGGTGATTGTTCTGGGTCAGTATTGTATCAGGTCAGCACTGTCTTCTTAATGTATTACCTATGTTTAGTGACTAGAAGCTGCTGACCTGGCATAATCCGATCCTGTTTGAGGTTCTTGTGATTCATTGATCACCAGCCTGGTCGAGTGGCGAGTGTTTGGCAACCTGGGGGTAGAGGGCATCGTCAATCATGAATGACATGATAGTTGATTGCAGCATCTTGTTGTAGCCACTTCGGCTGAAGAAGCTGTGCAGAGACTTGTATATAAGTGTGTGTGTGTGTGTGTGTGTGTGTGTGTGTGGGCACAGCAGCACATGCACATTGTCTTGACAGCACTATTGCTTGTGGGAGGCACACAGCAATGCTGTATGCTAGTATCAGCAGGCCAGCTGGCTTGTATGCAATGACATTCGAGCTGCATATGCAGCCGCGTTGTAGACGTGTTGTAGTCGCTGTGTAAACTTGTACAGAGGATTCTACAATGCTTCAATGTCTACAAAGATGTAGCTGGCTGTAGAAGCTGTGTGACTTCTACAACACGGCCACAACACAGCTACAAACCGTCTACAAAACTAGTCTTGGACAGCTGCAACTGTGACAGTGGACTTTCCCCGTCACGGAATGTTTCCGGTGAATCCAGCACTTTACGTACATTCGCCATCTGAAATATTCCCACTCTCGCTGGAAAGTGGCCGGGAATCACCGGAATGGAATAGCGCTATTCCGTTTTTCCCAAGTTTCCGCTGCTTTCCGCAATGTTTCCAGCAGCCAGTACAGCACGGAAAGTGGCCGGAAAGCGGCCGGAAAACGGGGGTTAAAATCCGTAGTGCCGGTTCGGCAGCCGGTGTTACAGCCTTACCTTGCAATTCTTGTCTGTCACAGACACGGTGTTGGGGCCTGTGTGGACAGCATGCATGTGTGATTGTTCAGGGCTCATAGCCTGCCCGACAGGCCGACTCTTTCAAGCGGACTCCGACGCTTGAATGGTGTCGGTGTCCTCAAGGAGGTTCCGGGCATGTTCGCGGAAAACCCATATGGGAAAACCCTATGCATATGCTATGACTCAAAGCATTAGGCTTTGGGCCGTAGGCTACGAAAAGGCTTGGTCCCGGTCATGAGATTCCGATGTCATAAGTGTTATAGGCGTCCCTGCCGGGGGCCCCGGGACGGCCAAATCGTGAACATCACCCCTGCGTGCACTGGGTGTCCACGAATTCGATTCGCATCATGCGCGTGATGCGGAAGGCCTCTGCAACCCGCGGCAACGGTCACGATCCCGCTTATTCATGGGCGACATGCTGGTGCAGCGTCAGGCAGTGGGGTACAGATGAGCCTCGTCGTCGGAGACAAAGATTGAATACTCTGTGACAGCTGCACTTCGGGAGCCGGTTGTCATCGGTGTGACACAGTAAGTAATTTGTTGGTGTACTCAGGGTGCCATCAGGTGCCTTCCAAAACAAATTAACCCTTGGAAGTTGTGTTGCATCCAGTTATCCTCCCTCCATTACAATCACTGACGCTTGCAATGGAAACTGCAGGCAACCCCAGGTTTGTGAAAGCCCTGGGCAGATCCTACAAAATGCGTGGAAACATTTTACACTGGCACTATACATCCCCCAGGCATGGCTTGCCAGATGCACCTGATACACGCTGAAACCAGGGTGTAAATGTTAGAAAGCTGAGAAAAGCCTTATAGCAATTAGCTCCATAGTCTGCCCAGATCACTGTAGATATACGTGCATTTCCCACGTCGTTACAGCACACTTATCACCTACAATACTGCCCAGATTGATCAGACAAATGCGCCTCACCATGATATGCACATTTGCTTGGCAGCAGTGTACCTCTCCACAGTATTCACCCTAAATGTAATTGCCCAGGACATGTAACCACTACCTTCATGTTCAGCAACAACCCAGTTCAACTCGCAAGTGCAATGCACATGCACCATGCTTTCAGGATGCAAACACATATCACAATCATCTCTTGAAACTGTCTGCTACCGTCTCAACATGACATAGACTTTCTGCAGCAACATCACTAAGCTCCGGATCATGCAGTATGCAGTTCTTCAACTTCAACCAGACCAGGCCCTATCACCAGCACAGCAACCCCAGGCCCCCTGGCCCTGGCCTTAGCTTCATTCAATACTCAACTGTACCACCACTTCTGCACATCAAGGGCAGTTGTCTACAAAACTGAGTATGAGATACATGATATAATTGGCTGGCATATCACAACAATCACCCGTCCTGCACAGCGCAGCTGTCACTGCTGTTGCACTTCATGCAGTGCATCTATATCAGCCATTCATAGATTGCTGCTCCAACAAACATAAACATAAACTTTATGTACATTGCATGTATGATACATTGCAAGCGGCAACCGCATGCACATTCACAACACTGCACAATAGACAAACAGATAGCCCCGTCCTAACCACCAAATTGTGTCAAAACCTTCCTGAGGCAACTGTTTGGTGCCTCGGGTTTCCCAGCGTACAATACCATCTCATAATCTAGATGAAAACAATAACACCACGTTGCACCTTCTGCCTGCATTTCTGCAACCTTACATGGCAGCCTTACATGGATCAACAGCCTTACATAGATTACTGCACAAGGTCTAGCTGCACATGCTGAGCAACTGACTGGGATGAGTACACCGGCTATGTGCAGGACATACAACACACAATCAGCTATACGCGCTGTGTGTCGATACCGAAGCAAGACACAACAGCAAGCTGTGCCACTACCCAAGAACTCATGCTCTGCCCAGTGATTCCCTGGAAACACATAGCATGCAACATGCATTGTGCCCAACAATGCGCCAGCCCAAGCTGTGTGAGTTACCACCACCAGTTTTGCCCTGGTATTGAGTATTTCGGCTATGGAATGTGACAGATGCATTGCTACGCAACAAGATGCGTACCAAGTGC
>NSMO01000588.1:0-14410 GCA_002588565.1 Coelastrella sp. UTEX B 3026
GTCACGCCAGGTTGTTGCAATGACGCCCCATTTGGTGTCCGCCAGCTTCTCAAAAGCCCAGATGCTCAGATCCACTGCAACAAGGAGGTGGGGGAGCAGGGAATAGAGGGACAGCAGCAGAGCAGCAGCAGAAATGATGAGGTTTGTATGAGCAATACAGCAAGATCCTGGTGTAAGGACGCACATATTGGCAGCATTCACAGTGCTGCTGACAAAGCAAAGAGGACCAATATGCCGAGGACTCATACCATGCATCTGCTGATTTCATGGCATATGGCGCCATAGGCTGCTAGATGCTGAAGCTACCGCCAAACTGCTATCACAATATGCATCTACTACTTCCTACTGCTGCTGTGTCTGCGCATTGGACGTCCACCGCTAAGCCACAGGACAACACAAATACAGCTGTATGTCAGCCTAGGGTTCACTCACAGTGATACATGTCACCGCAGCACCAGCGCTTGTTGCTGTGGTAGTTGTCTGCAGGAAAAAACAACCAGACAGTTCCATGTCAGGAAGGGGTGTACCACGAATGGCTTGCGAGATGCAAGGCGTCTCTGACAGAGTGGACAAGAAACTCAGCACAGGCCTCAGAGCTGTAACAAATTTAATGCTGGTTTTGCCGCTCGCTTGGGGTCTGCCTGCTGTTGAACAACATACATTGCACCAGCACCATGCTTTGACATTGCACTAGTGCTGTTCTCTGCGTACTGCAAGTTGGTTGCTGGTTCATGCCCAGGGTTGCTAAATTGCGAGTTGATGCGAATGAAGTACTTACTGGGGTAGTGGCAGGGACATGTATCTGTGACCATCACCACCACTGAGGATGACTCATCAAAGCACACACTGCTGCGGTCAAGCCTGCAGTAAGAAGGGGAGGGCAGCAGAAGTAGCAGAAGCAGCACAGTTTCAGTCATCACTGGAGGGTCATGAAGTGCAATGGACAAAACCTTGCAACTGGACTAGTCATACCAAGTTACTTCGCACATGTGCAAGCAACAAGGCCACAGCTGCTGATGCTGGCTTGTGCCTGAGCTGACTATGGCAGCTTGACATGTGATGAGCACCCCGAACATGCCACTATGCCTAGGTCTGCTAGTGCGTGCTGTTGCTGACTGCTAGACTCACCACTGGCCGTAACCATCCTTGAAGCTCATGTTCTTGCATTTAACCTCCTTGCACTTTCTGCGAGCAGAAGAACGCGATGGTTGTGTGAGAGCCGCAAACCAAGCCAGAAAGGTGCGAGCAATCAACAGATGGCGGCACAAGTCAGGCAGGCTGCAGAAGCTGTGATTCAACCCCAGCAGTGACAACAATGATGTCCATCGCCTTTGAAACGCCAGCTCGGTGCGCCAGATAACCTCGTACTCACCCACATGAGCCCCTGTAATCGTGTGCGACGTCGCTGATGGCCACGACATCCCATCCTGCGTGACAGAAATACGTCAGGCCGACTGAGGTGGGACTGCATGTACTGCAGCTCGGGTTACACGCTGCCAGAAACTCACCAGTGGCTCTGCGGTAGTCCAGGTAACCGAACATGCAGGAGCCCTTGTGGATCGACCAGGCATCGGTCTGCAAACACCAGCAGTTTTTATATGTCAGGCCCTGGCGCCGTGCTGGGACACTGCCGCGTCTGCCATGTATATCTGCTTCTGTAATCTGGCGGAAGCTACTGCTGCATGCACTACGCTGCGCGCTATGATAGCTCCAAGCGAAGGTATCACTTGAGAGGCCACATGCACTGCCAAGGCCTTATGCTGCCCAGATCGCCCATATTAGCTATCCCACGTACTCCGTAGAATGTAGCTCTTCCGGTTTGCCAGCTGCCGAAGTTAGCGCTTACGCTCACAGCCAAACAGGCGAACACAACCAAAAGAGCCGCACGCGCGGAAAACGCCATGGTGAAAAGCGTGTGTAGTTGTGTTTACTACAAGCTGGTTGGGGAGATCCAGCTGAACAGTTGCAGGATGGGAGTTTTGCTGCAGGCGCAGTTTAGATGGAGAGAGCAGAGGTATATGCGGGCGGAGCAAGCAGAGTGCAAGCTCGACGCCTTATAAGGTGCAGGGAGGATTGTTGGATTGCCTTATCAGGAGCAAGGAGTTGTAGACTCGGAATGTGTGGGGGTGTCACTTTGCACAGGCCGAATTGCAATCTGACAGACATAGGTCACCTGTGCCTCTACAACACGTAATCACTAGCAACCTGGTGCCAACATCAAATAATGCAAACCGCGCTTGAATACTTTCTAAGCGCGGCAGCATGGTCACGGTACGCACCGCGCACACGGGTCAACCCATGCTGCAACGAACTCCAAATCTCCCACGCACATGGCGCGAAGTCCGACATTGAGCTGATCAGTGCCGTTCTGGCCCGCAAGGAGCTGCGCGTACTGCTGATCTTTTATCCCATCACCTGGACTCCCAGACCATCACACCTGCCGGGGAATCAACACCGAGATACGCTGGGTGGCCATCCATCACGTGTAACTACCCTGACTAAGCCTTACAACTTGGGTGTACGACATTCTGCTGTAGTTGCCTGATTGATGTACGCATACCGCAGGCTGTGTGCTCAATCATCAGAGCGACCCTGCTGATGACAAGCTTGTACCTTAAGGTCCGGCACCACGTCATGCATTGCGTGCTAGCGGACAGACATCGGCGCCAGGCCAAACAGAGGTTTATGTTGTTCAGTCTCTGAACAGCGTACCATTGCTGTTCATGCCAAGCAGGGTTGCCAGCTGCAAATGCAACAGGTCAACTTGTTTCTGGTCTTGCCTTGAGCCTCAAGCATCTTGGAGATTATCCCGAATCCCCTGCCGCAGATTGAATCAATAAGTCACCCATTGCAAGGCAAATTCTGACACGTACTTGTGCATGGCTCAGTCACTTCAACATGCAACTGCAGATCCCTGTCCCAACAGCGCTGGACTAAGACATGCAGCGGCAAACAATGCATCAGCATTGGCGTTGCATGAGTCAACACCACACACAGCACAGCACTGTACTGGCAGCTAGCACAGCTCTGGAAACATCACACGAGTGTGCAGCTGGGCTGAGGGGCTTGCAGGCATGTCATTCAAGCTTCTGAGAACTTCTCAAGATGGCCCAATCTACAGCATGAAATGGCCAACGTGCCATGCAAGCCACTTGACAGACTTTCACACTCAAGAATGCATGAACACTAGAACTCGAACTTTCCTGTTCAAGATGACACAAGCGTCTTGCCATCAGACTGTCAGTGACAAACATACATGGCATCACCTGACTTGATTACGATTAGAGCCTTACACCAACGGGAGTACTCGAACTAGTTGACATCGCTTACAAGGGCACACTAGTGACTCACAGACTCGGACAACAGTGCTGTTCAACAGTGCGGCTGCAGCTGAGCATGAGCACCTGTCCCTCCCGCCGGCGGCCCCTGCCCCCCGACAAGACTGCAGCTACGAGTATGCCAGCGCATCTATCTTGTTGCATCGACTCAGTCAGTTTACAAGAGATGCATAGTGCAGAAATTACAGTAACTGCATGGCAAGCAGGTGCCTCGCAACAGATGCCCCTGAGGTTGAAGCAGCGGAGTCAGCTAAGCCAGTTGGCCAGGTGCCAAGCAGACCCATGCTGTACGTATATACCGAGCCTGCAGCTCAATACAGGCAAAGCCTCCTGGCACAACAACTACTCATTCAAGACCTGCAACCACTGGCACAGTGACCCTGCATTGAATGTTGCACGAGCCATATCCCAAAATCCTTGTCAAAGTATGAGAGCAGACTCAGGTGCAGGTCTGCAACTATATATGTGCGATACTCAAGGCACTCCTGCAGCCACTCATGAGCGTGATCACGCTTGCAACACGACACAGCCAATGCAGCTGTGGCCATTTCTGAGTCATTAACTGCCAATCATTCCTCCCAATGGTTGACTACTGGGCCCAGAAACTGGAAGCAGGTACTCAACTTGCATCACATGGCCACCAGCACCAGGCATCAAGCCCCTCACAACATGACAATGTAACAATCCTTGCACAAATATGTGTGTACAGCACTTTGTCTGATATGTACGGACCACACTCAACATTGAGAAGGACTTTCAACTGGGGCAAACCCTGCAGTCTCTGACACAAAGTGTGGCCTCAGCACACAGAGTGCATTAGCAACCAACAAAGCTGAGAAACTAGCTGCTGAGTAACTGAGCTCCACCCAGAAGAGACATAAGCAGTGTTTGTGCGCAGAACACGACCGAAACGAAGCAGAACATAACCCAGTAGCAGATGCCCATCATGATAGCATTCAACGCAGTATTCCATAACCACACTACAGCATTTTCCGGGAGACGCCAATCACTGTAAACAGTAAGATATGACATGTGAGTCCTGCACATGCCAGATATCACTCTTGCTGAGCACTTTTTCATTGGTGTTTGTATTAGTACAGCATGGTATGTAGGAGTCGCTCAAATACCCCAATCGTGGGCCACATGGCCCCACACTCAATGCACACACACACTCTCTGACTATAAATTGGCATACAACTGACACAGCATTCAGTGCCTCTTCCTCTATGATTATGTACAGTACACTCTTGCGCAATAGGCACAAGGTATGATAACAGATAACAACAGCTCTCCCAGTACGTTCCATACTCAGTTATCCACTAAGCCCGCCATGTGATGAGCACACATCCAGCCCTGAGCGCCTGCAGTGGATCACATACACGCCTGCTCACTCATGCTTGATCAAAGAAGCACCAGCAGCCAGTGCTACCGGACTGAACCCTTTGCTGCTGCTGCTGCTGCCATACAGGGTCCTGTACTTGACCAGGTTCACCAGTTGAGTGAGCACCAGAGCCAGCAGAGCCACATTCCATGATAACATCAGGGAGTGGCTACTGTTGTCGGCATCTGATGTGATAGGGCTTAGGGCAGCTAGGCCACACAGGTACAGCTGTGGGAACACCCTGCACAGATCAGGCACGAGTGTGGTTGGTTCGGGGTCTACAGAGTAACAGCCTTGCAACTGGTTTTAACCATCAAGAGTTGAGTTGCTGTACAAAGTGCTGGACTGTCTCTGGCAGCACGGACTGGTGTCGGCTCTGGCTGAACAAAGTGCTGAATCACAGTCACATCACCAGCACTGCAGAGGCTAGCACATCATAGGTGTTTGTTTGCATGTCAGCTGATGCATATGTTGGCAACAGCCACAGTTCCGTGGGCATGGGTTATGACATTGTCCAGATTCATACAAACAAAAATGTAACATGTCATTTTGATTATGCTGCGCCACACAGCTGCCGCCTACACTACAGCACTATGATTGCCCACTCACTCACCTCAGTAAGGGAAATATCACGCACTCCAGCAGCTGCCAACCCTTTCTCAATCTGCCATCCCCACGCCCCATCAGCTCACACATAGCACCAGCAGCAGCAGCGATGCCCACAGCTTCACACACCAGTGCAGCAGCCAGCAGTGTGCTGTAGCTGCCCTTGTAGCTGGACACACTGTACAGTATCAGCAGCATGGTATACTGCAGCAGTGCGAGCAGCGACCACTGAGGTCGGGATCGACCACGGACCAGCACCCAAAGCTTGAATGCGTAATAGCCAGCAGCTGCGCATGTCATCAGTGTCGCTGTGCCTTGTATACTGTCTGCGTGCTTGCTGCTGCCAGGTAGCAGTATGTACGGTTGCTGCAGCACCAGCATGGCGGCAGCAGCTGCTGCTACTGCTGAGAATATGACCTGGCATGCTGCTGAGCAAAACCAGGCTTGTGCTGCTGGTGCTAAGCTGTTGTAGGCTTTGCTGGTCCAACTGCTAACAAGCCCAATGAATGTGTGCAGCAGAGCGAAGGAGAGCGATGCGATGGGCATGACCCAGAGCAGCGGCTGACGCTGCACGATGAGCCCTGCTAAGAAGAAGTAGATCGCCAGCAGGACCTGCACAAGCGGCAGACGAAAGGTCAACAGTGAGCGCCTGGGGGGTGAGCCTTCGATGCAAGTATGGCGGTGATAGAATTACTGCTGTGGGCATTGTTGTTTCCGCCTCTGAAAAGGACGCGGGGCCGATGGCCACAGAGCTATGGCTGGTGGGTAGGTTGTATACATCAGTGAGCACAGTGGAGCAACATGAGTTGGCAACCGCTTAGTGCATCAGCAGCCGTTGCTGCAGTTTGTGGCAAAAAGAGTTGCTTCTAAGCTGCTGGAGTAAAGAGTTTCGGACACGGGTCCATCACGCCCGGCCACTCGCCTACAGGGGTACGACAGTTGCCGACACGATGACCCAGCCGGCGAATGGATCTCGGTACGTACCTGTGTGGCAGAGTCTGATGGCAGCTCCTGTTTGACCCATCCAGTCACACCAGCAGCATCAACCACGCCTGGATCATTCACGACGAGGCTCTTGCTCTTGCCGCCAACCCCAGTGTCCACGCCGCGAGCAGCGCCCTCCACCGCCTTGGTCCACGTGACGTGGAAATCGTGGATGTACTTGGCATCAAATGCTGCCTCACAGTACGCAAAGTAGAAGTCGTACTTGAGCCAGAACCTCTCGCTGTAGCCGAGTGCTAGGATCTGCTTCTTGTTGGTGTTCCAGGCCTGGCGCCAAGCTCGTAGAGTAATGGCGTAGTCCGGACCAATATCCCTGCAGCCGCAGGAGCAACATTAGCATTGCAGCCCGACTTATTTTTGACATGCTGTTGCAAGCCATTCCGGTTGTCACGGCGGACTCGTCAAGCAGTAGAAGCAGTAGCAGCGTAACACTTTCAGACATATCCAAAGGGCCAACGCAGCTTCCAAAAGCATTTCGTAGCAATGCATTGTCCTTGCCGTTTGCTGCCTCAGCCGCTCTATTCCAACACAGCATAGTGAGCACACGGCTGAGCCACCCATCACAGTGTAACAGACTACAGAAACGACAACATCTCTCCCCACAAGTGGCCTGTTCTCACCTAACTGCTGTAACAGCTAGCTGTGTCCCCCGTGCTGCCTCAACCATGGCACCCATGCTGGGTAAGTGGCCTCCGGGGAAGATGTGCTCACGGATGAAGTCACTGCTGCGGCAGTAGGTCTCATAACGCTCATCAGGCTGCGCAATGACCTGCATGCATGACAACACCAGCAGAGGCAGCCATTGACAGTAGTCACAATGCAACATTACTATGACTGGCATGAAAGCTTCCTGATGGGCTATTCCTGCCGTGCCTTTTGTTCATTGAGCATTATAAACCAAGGAACCTGTATTGGCCAACACATGGAGGCCACAATATATGACGGCCTGCGGAGGTGACAAACATTCCAATCCGCTGCGAAGATTCGACCGCAACTCATAGTGGCCAGCGGACTCCCTGCCATACACGCCAACCCTGCCGCACCTGAATGACTGCCTTGCCTCCTGGTTTCAGTGCTGCATTGATTGTGCTGAAGTAGCTAACAAGGTGCTCATGACCCACAGCTTCAATCATCTCGATGCTAACGACCTTGTCATAACCTCCTAAGCCGGGACAATCCCTGCAAACTCAGCAACGCAACAGTGGCACAACAACACCATCAGCATGTCCCATGAAGCATGTCCCCGTTAGACCACGCATGACAGCCACCAGCTGCAAGCTCAGGCAGACCCGGACAGCTGCTGAGGTGCTGCATGTATGCCACAGATGCCAGATGATGTGCGGCAGAGACCTCTACTGCAAACTGTACTATCTGGTCCACCTCAGAACTGTGCTGATATGTGCGACAGTGGTTGTGGTGTCTACCTGTAGTCACAGAACAGTAGTTTGACCTTGTCACTGAGTCCAGCGGCAGCCACACGAGCTGTCGCTTCAGCCAGCTGCTCCTTGCTCAGGGTCAGACCTGTCACCCTGCACGCAACAAAGACAGCAGACCTTTATAGCCCGTCACACATAGACAGCTGAGAAATTCAACATCAAGACATTAGCTGTCATGCTATGGCACAAGCAAGGTCCTATAGCATTCCAGACTGTGCAATATCACCTGCTACCAACTGTCAATACAGCGACATTCCTCTTGCAGCTGTGAAGCTCCAAATTCCTGGTGTACTCTTGCACAAAACTACGATCATCAACCGTACTACATATAAGTTGCATCCCCGGGAGCCCAACTTCCCAACACCACTAGACCCACCTGCAGCCGGTTGTTGATGCTGCCCTCATTGCAAAGCTTCCCCAGCCGCAGCCAATCTCCAGGACGTGATCATCTGGTCCCAATTCAGCAGCAGCAATCACAGCATCAAGCTTTGCCAGCTGAGCGGCCTTCAAGTCCCCCTGCTGTTCCTTGGTATGTATACCAGCACTATATGTCATTGTCTCGTCTAGGAATGTAGCATACATGGCATTACCAGCATCGTAATGCTCTTCAATGTTCTTGCGTGAACCTACAAGAACATTGGACACATGCAGCAGGCATCAAGCTGTCATCGTTCTCCAGTAAAGATGCACAACAAGCGGCGCAGTGCACTCCTTTGAAATGGGACAAGCATAGGCACCATGGGTCATGACAAATAAGCGAGAGACAAGCATCATCGGGAACATCCGGGATGTTCACAGAACCGCGTGAACGTGTGACATCAACACTGGTTGTATCATCTAGGAGGACAACAGGCAATCTGTCGACCGTGGCCGTGTTGTTGTGAACGGCCATCAACTCACTTTTCGACAACCGGCAAGTGTCGACATCAACGTGGTTCCGTCAACCAGCGTTGGGCACTTAGTTCACATGGGAAACCGGCGTTGTCGAGACCCGGTTGCCGGCAACGCGGTTGTTGGCAACCAGGTTGACAGAAACAGGACAGTGTCCACATCAACCCGGTTCGGTCAACCAGCGTTGTGCACCTAGTTGTTCGCTTGGGCAACCAGCGTTGTTGAAACCGAGTTGCTGGCAATCGCGTTGACACAAACTGAGTAGTGTGGATGTCAACCGGGTTCAGTCAACCAGCGTCGCGCACCTAGTTGTTCACGTGGGCAAGCGGCGTTGTTGAAACCAACTTACCAGCAACAGCTGCTGTTGTGCCCCTGTTGCTATAGACAGCATTTAGTATTGCTGTCAACTGTGTCCAGTCAATACCCTGCCAAGAAAGCCACATGGACATACATAATCAGACACGACCCAGTACCAACCCCTAACCTTCTCGTGTATTGCTGCGTCTGGCATGTGCTGCCGCCAGCATCTTGTCATTGATCCAGTTTGCAACGCCCAGCAAGCCTTTCTGCCCCTCCAAGTTCCGTGCATTTGCAACCATGAGTGCCATGAAGGATGCCAGATCATCAACAAGATAGTCACCATCCATGTAGGCTTCTCCCAGACCCACATCTGTGCGCTGAACGATCTGCATAAAGCGTTGTGAGGCAAGACACGTGAGTGGCCAGTAATCAGACGGCTGCAGACTCCAAATGCCAATGCTCTCGGCCATGTATGTGCTTGTGATTACCACAGCAAACTGCTCCACAGAGCCAAGCAACAGAAAGCAACCATGCTGCTCACGTTATGTTGACATACTTGTACATGTGTAACCGCAAAGTCGCAGCACAATTGAACTTGCAGGCACTTTGCATCAACCAGCAGGAAGGTGAGGACACAGGATGGATTGAAGTATGGTTTACCCATTCCAAAAGCCTTGTGCTTGATGGTGATAAGACGGCTCTATGCCGGAAAGCAGAGACCTAAAGACATACTGCATATGCTGCTCTAATGTACCAGACAATTACCTTTCTAAACATGTCCATTTTGATGACCCTGACGGTTGCACGGCGCGGTGGCAGCCCTCGCCACTCCTCACCTGAGCAATACACAAACAGCGCTGGAGGGTTGAGAAAATGACAACAACTTGTACATTAACAGACTGCATTGCTTGCCAACCATTGTTTGTACACGCTTCTTTGATTCCAGCAGGTTCCAGCTATATATTTGCAGATACTTGCAGGCTCAGTGCAGGTAAGGATGCTTGAAGGTAGCCGTAACTGCTAGGCCAGGAGGGCAGGGGTATGTCAAGAGACATGTAATGCACACACCTTCTGGTACTGGCGCAGGTATCGTGTCATCTGATCCACCATAGAATCGCTCTTCACCGTTCGGCAGGATGAGTCTCAGCTGACCAGCGCTCACTGACGCACGAGCAAACCTGCAACAAACAACACCACAAGATTTGACCAAAGAGGTGACTGCTGCGATACACTACTTTCTTGTGGTGATGTGGTGCGGCTACTGGACTTGCAAACCCACCGACCCACAACTGACGACCAAGTAGTGAACACTGATATGCACGATCAAACAAAACAAACTGTCCCACACAAACTGCAACCCATACCTGTCAAAAAGTGCGAGCCACATTATGTCACTGACACCCATCTTTGGGCTAGTAGCGATGCCGGCACCCCAGGGGATGTCAGCACCCAATAACTTGGCCACAGCTACACCAGCTTTGATGCCATCCTCATGGAACCCATAGCTAGCCCAGGCACCAGCGAAGTAGACACCACCTGTGCCTTGGATTGCTGGGAGACGCGCCTGGGCGGTGTAGGACTCAAAACTGCAATCACAAGGCGTTACAGAAACGCACAATCTTATGTATGCAGCGAACCATATCAAATGAAATTGCTTCTGCTTTTTCCAGCAACCTGAGCCCTGGGCATTCACATGTACAAAGACAAAAACAGCTTGTAGCAAGCATGAGTACTGCTTGCTGATGATGATGTGCATGTCCATACACACATTACTGCTCGCAGCCATGCACCATTGGTGACACGCCAGTAGTTCCTTGACACAAATCAGTAAAGACACCGGCTCATGCCCAACAATAGTTGTGTGCTGGTTATGTACCTGTACACTGGATGTGCCAGCACGAGCTTCCTGATTGTCTTATCAGCTGCTGGTGGTTGTGGGGGATTGAGAGTCACAAACATCTGTGGGGCTTCAGGTGGCAGGTGCTGCAGTCTGTTGAGCCAGTAGGATACTGTTACTGCTGCTTGACTGCTGGCATCAGCTGATGTGTCTGAAGTGCCCTGCATGCAGGTTCATTACAGCGGCACATGAATGCATGTATCAGCGTTGGTCGCTGGATAGTTGTGGGTTGGAAACAGCTGTTCAAACATCTGTGGTCCCACAGGTGGCAGATGCTGGAATCTGTTGAGCCAGTGAGACACTGTTACTGCTGCTTCGCTGCCAGATCAGCTGACATGTCAAAGTGCCCTGAACTAAAAGGATAGGCAGAAGCCACATAATAACACAAGATTCGCATATAAAGTGCAACATGATGCAGGGCAGCCAAGGGCTGGAGACATAATGCAGAACAAAACACGTTACAACACGTTACAACAAGTCAAAGGGTATGTGACGCCCCATCAACACCAGTGACACCAATGAACCCACCAGGAAGTTCCAGCTGGCCCAAGCTTTCTTGTCTACAGGCATCAAACTCTCATCCGTGTGCAGATACACATTTTCAACAGCAGCGTCCAGATCACAGGAGCTAAAACCAAAGCACTGACGCCCGCAGCATATTTCAAGCCCCGATCACCGCATTTTGATGGCTATAAACTGAGATACATCGTCAGCAACACAAGCAGGGCAGTCAAGGACCACAGGTGCCACTAAACCACATAATATGAACCCTAGAGGTCTTTTCAACACCAACAAAACACCAACCAGCTCACCAGGAAATTCCAGCTAGCCCAAGCCTTCTTGTCTACAGGCATCAGACTCTCATCTGTGTGCAGATAAACATCATTATCATTGTAAGGGATAGCGCCCAGCACCTCCTGTTCGTCTGCAGTGGCCCCCTGGCCCAGAATCTTCAGACTAATGTTTGAATGTGTGGCTAGAACGACGGCATCGTAGGTGTGGTTCTCGCCTGCTGCTGTTGTGAGGGTCACGGTGTTGTCGCTGTTGCGCTGCAGTGACTGGATCGGCGTGCTCGTGCGGACATCAGGCAGCTCTACAAGGCATGGAGGCGCACACGCAACGGCTTTAGCATGAATGATCGCGTTAGCCTGGTTTATATAGAATGTTTCTGCTGATGACCTGCATTCAACTGCTGTTGAATCCTGCAGTGTCACTCTGCAGGCATGCCTCAACAGCTAGAAAACTGTCCACGCTGCCAGGCTGGAAGATAGTTACACGCCGAGCCTGCATAACATCACTTTAACCCGCGATGCTCTTTGCAATACACTAGGCCATGTCATCATGTTCACAGCGCTGTAGGTAAGCAGTCAAAGCACCCGGCTGACCCCCACAGCAGCAGCTGCTGCAGCAGCTCACCTGCTAGCACTTTATCCACATACATCTTACTCCTGCCCTTCACAACGCGCCAGCATGGCCTTTGGAACAGATCAAGCAAGTGATGATTCACCCAGAAACGGATCAACATCTGAACTGGGAAAGCAAGCACCTGCATGACACATGTCGCAACAGAACTTGAAAGAATGCAGACTGGGGGACTTGTAGAACAGGAACTTGTACATCCCCACATGAATGGATTCAACATCGCTGCAGTTGCTAGCACAACATAACCTCTGGCACTTTCACATGTAATCGTAGTAACAAGCAAGCGGTCTGTGGCATGAAGCACCCTCGTTGAGGCAAGTGATACAGCGAAAGCAATGGACGTTTGTGCAGGCATACGTACAGCCGATGTAGGAAAGTCCACCGGCACCACAACAAGATTCAGCAGCAACAGGACATGGTATCTGCAGAAACAAACCAACTACATGTAAACAAGCAAGCAGATATACAGACCGCCCAGTCTACCCACCTTTGCATTAGGGACGCTCCATACAGCAGCACACATCGGCAGTACGTAGTTGAACTTGAATCCCTCACTGTAGCCCTTGCTGCTCAGGTACTCCCCAAGCGTCATGTCACGATATATGTGCGCTTGATCGGGATCGAGCACCTGTGGAGGGTACAACCCCAAGTGCATACGGTGCTCAGTGTCCACAGAATTATTACCCAGGATCATTGTGCAATGACACTTTGCGATGGAAACATGGTTGATAAGAGCCAAGCCAACGGAATAGTGGTCCTGCTGGCTGTGGACACCACTTGCATACGAATGAAACCCTACATAGCTTGTGTAAGCAAGCTGGTGAACTTGCTTGTTAAGCAGGTAATGTCCTAGTAAGAGTGACTGAATCAATGCAACAAATTAGATGCGCTGGCTCCCAGTGTTGAGTCACGGCAGTCGTGGATCTAGAATCAAGCCTCGGCTGCTTCTTCTGCTGCTGCTAGTGCTGTTGCTGTCCTCAGGGCTTTTACTGTAGCTGCAAACCCTATAGCGCCACCAAGGGATGGCTGCAGCCAATTCTGTACAGCTCCTGTGAGCTGCTAGATTTGTACTGCAGGACAGATGAGCTGCTGTAGACAAGAGACACTTTGCCCTAGCTGCAGCTTGCTGTTACTGCACTGGCAACATTCCTGCAGAACCACCACAGCAACCACAGACTTGTCCCACCACCAGCTGCTGTTGCTGTTTGCACAGGACTGTAGCTGTTCACTCAACCCTGCCCGGGCTTCTTAACCCCTGCTGCTGTGTCTGCAGCTGCTGTCCCCAGTGTATTTCCTGCAGGAACACCACCCTTACAACTTGCAAATGCCACACACTGTTCCTGCGCTTCTGTGTATGCTGCTGCTGCCACCGAGCTGCGGCTCATGGCCCGACCCTGACAATTTGCCTGCAGGAACATCAGAAGCAACACACCCCAGAGCCTACACGCCCTGATACCTTTCCCATGCTGCTGTTCTTGCTTGTCTCTAGCAGCAGCTTGTAGCCCAACCTCGACACCCAGCTCCAGGAACAGCGATATCTACACAGCCAACAACCTTGGCCCTCTTGACTGCCGCTGGTACTGTCACTAGCTAATCTGCCCTCAAGGGTTTGGCAACACAGACAGCACCTCCCCCCCCACCCCCATCCCGTCCCCGCTCCCACAGGAAAGAAACATGTCCCAGACCAACCTGAGGTGCCTCCCTTCCAAATCGCACAACATCCCGCACCATCTTCAGAAAGCTCGGGCTGACCAAGTTCTTACGCTGCACAAATATGGTGTTCAGATCGTGGCTGGCCCACTCCAATTTGCCTCCGTCAAGTGACAGACTGAATGACATGTCTGAGGGTTCGGTGTCCACGCCGAGAGCGTCTAGGAAGCCAACCATATTGGGATAGGTTGTAAGGTTGTATACCTGACGTGATTTCAGGCAAAGCAGGAATCAGAATTAAGAGTATGGGGTCATGGCAGGGTCAACTGTGCTGTTCGGTTCGTGCTCATAGACTTATTAAGATGTTCGTCAACTGATGAGAGTGCCGGCGACTCAAACAGTAGCTCACTGTTGTTTATGTGTGCAGGAGCAAGGATACTGACACCTGGCACTTCTGCTGCTTTGCTGGCTACAACAGTACTGTGTT
>NSMO01000588.1:14420-26447 GCA_002588565.1 Coelastrella sp. UTEX B 3026
GCGGACAGACATCGGCGCCAGGCCAAACAGAGGTTTATGTTGTTCAGTCTCTGAACAGCGTACCATTGCTGTTCATGTCAAGCAGTGTTGCCAGCTGCAAATGCAACAGGTCAACTTGTTTCTGGTCTTGCCTTGAGCCTCAAGCATCTTGAGATTATCCCGAATCCCCTGCCGCAGATTGAATCAATAAGTCACCCATTGCAAAGCAAATTCTGACACGTACTTGTGCATGGCTCAGTCACTTCCACATGCAACTGCAGATCCCTGTATCAACAGTGCTGGAATGAGACATGCAGCGGCAACCACTGCGCATGCATCAGTATTGGCAATGCACGAGTCAACACCACACACAGCACTGTACTGGCAGCTAGCACGGCTCAGTAACTTTCACACGAGAGTGCAGCTGGGCCGGAGGGGTCTTGCAGGCATGTCATCTCAAGCTTGTGAGAACTTCTCAAGATGGCTGGATCTGCAGCGCGAATTGGCTAACGTGCCATGCAAGCCACTTGACAGACTTTCACACTCAAGAATGCATGAACACTAGAACTCGAACTTTCCTGTTCAAGATGACACACTGTGTCATCAGACGCGGCGTCTTGCCGTCAGACTGTCAGTGACAAACATACATGGAATCTTGCATGGCAGTGCAGCATGCCAGCGCATCTATCTTGTTGCATTGGCTCACTCACTTTTACATGGAATCACCTGACTTGATTAGAATTAGAGCCTTACACCAACGGGAGTACTCGAACTAGTTGACATCGCTTGGGCTCACTAGTCACAACAGCGCTGCTCAACAGTGCGGCTGCAGCTGAGCATGAGCACCTGTCCCATCCCTCCCGCCGCCGGCCCCTGCCCCCCAACAAGACTGCAGCTCTGCCAGCGCATCTATCTTGTTGCATCGACTCAGTCACTTTTACAAAAGATGCATAGTGCAGATATCACAGTAACTGCATGGCAAGCAGGTGCCTCGCAACAGGCAAGCCAGCTTTGTTCACCAGCATGCATGCTTCTGCCTTCGTTTCCTGTTTGTTTTTTCATAATGTTCAGAAATTATTATGAAGTTTTACTTCTGTTAACAGATGCCCCTGAGGTTGAAGCAGCGGAGTCAGCTAAGCCAGTTGGCCAGGTGCCAAGCAGACCCATGCTGTATATACCGAGCCTGCAGCTCAATACAGGAAAAGCCTCCTGGCACAACAACTACTCATTCAAGACCTGCAATCATTGGCACAGTGACCCTGCATTCAATGTTGCACGAGCCATATCCCACAATCCTTGCAAAGTATGAGAGCAGACGCACGTGCAGGTCTGCAACTATGCATGTGCGATACTCAAGGCACTCCTGCAAACACTCACGCTTTCAACACAACACAGCCAATGCAGCTGTGGCCATTTCTCAGTCATGAACTGCCGATCATTCCTCCCAATTGTTGACTACTGGGCCCAGAAACTGCAAGCAGGTACTCAACTTGCATCGCATGGGCACCAGCACCAGGCATCAACCCCTTCGCAACTTGAAAATGGAACACTCCTTGCACGCAAATGCGTGTACAGCACTTTGTCTGATATGTACCGACCACATTCAACATTATGATGGACTTTCAACTGGGGCAAACCCTGCAGTTTCTAACACAGAGTGTGTCCTCAGCACACAGAGTGCATTAACAACCGACAAAGCTGAGAAACTAGCTGCTGAGTAACTGAGCTCCACCCAGAAGAGACATAAGCAGTGTTTGTGACCAGAGCACGACCGAAACGAAGCAGAACATAACCCAGTAGCATATGCCCATTACGATAGCATTCAACGCAGTACTCCATAACCACGCGACATCATTTTCCGGGAGACGCCAATCACTGTAAACAGTAAGATATGACATGCGAGTCCTGCACATGCCAGATATCACTCTTGCTGAGCACTTTTTCATTGGTGTTTGTATCAGTGCAGCATGGTATGTAGGAGTCGCTCAAATACCCCAAAATACCCCAACCTTGGGCCACATGGCCCCACACTCAATGCACACACACTCTCTGACTATAGATTGGCATACAACTGACACAGCATTCAGTGCCTCTTCCTCTATGATTATGTACAGTACACTCTTGCGCAATAGGCACAAGGTATAACAACAGATAACAACAGCCCTTCCAAGCACTTTATACCATGCTCAGTCATCCACTAAGCCCGCCATGTTATGAGCACACGTCCAGCCCTGAGCGCCTGCAGTGGATCACATCTACGCCTGCTCAATCCTGCTTGATCAAAGAAGCACCAGCAGCCAGTGCTACCCTACTGAACCCTTTGTTGCTGCTGCTGCCATACAGGGTCCTGTACTTGACCAGGTTCAGCAGTTGAGTGAGCACCAGTGCCAGCAGAGCCACATTCCATGATAACATCAGGGAGTGGCTGCTGTTGTCGGCATCTGATGTGATAGGGCTTAGGGCAGCCAGGCCACACAGGTACAGCTGTGGGAACACCCTGCACAAATCAGGCACGAGTGTGGTTGGTTCGGGGTCTACAGAGTAACAGCCTAGCAACTCTAAGAGTTGAGTTGCTGTACAAAGTGCTGGACTGTCTCTGGCAACAAGGAGGGGTGTCCACTTTGGCGGTGCTGAATTGAAGCCACGATTCCAGCACTGCAGAGGCTAGCACATCTGGGATATTTGTTTGTGTATCAGCTGATGCGTCTGTTGGCAATAGGCACGGGTATCTGGACATGTGTTGCGACATCGTCCAATTCATACAAACACACAAACAAAGAATGTAACATGTCGTAATTATTGTACTCCTCAGCACAGCTGCTGCATACACAACAGCACTACAACTGTCCACTCACTCACCTCAGTAAGGGAAACATCACACATTCCAGCAGCTGCCAACCCTTTCTCAATCTGCCATCCCCACGCCCCATCAGCTCACACATAGCACCAGCAGCAGCAGCGATGCCCACAGCTTCACACACCAGTGCAGCAGCCAGCAGTGTGCTGTAGCTGCCCTTGTAGCTGGACACACTGTACAGTATCAGCAGCATGGTATACTGCAGCAGTGCGAGCAGCGACCACTGAGGTCGTGATCGGCCACGGACCAGCACCCAAAGCTTGAATGCGTAATAGCCAGCAGCTGCGCATGTCATCAGTGTCGCTGTGCCTTGTATACTGTCTGCGTGCTTGCTGCTGCCGGGTAGCAGTATGTACGGTTGCTGCAGCACTAGCATGGCGGCAGCAGCTGCTGCTACTGCTGAGAATATGACCTGGCATGCTGCTGAGCAATACCAGGCTTGTGCTGCTGGTGCTAAGCTGTTGTAGGCTTTGCTGGTCCAACTACTACCAAGCCCAATGAATGCGTGCAGCAGAGCGAAGGAGAGCGATGCGATGGGCATGACCCAGAGCAGCGGCTGACGCTGCACGATGAGCCCCGCTAAGAAGAAGTAGATCGCCAGCAGGACCTGCACAAGCGGCAGACAAAAGTTTATCAGTGAGCGCCTGGGGGTGGAGCCTTCAATGCAAGTATGGCAGTGACAGGATTACTGCTGTGGGCGGTGTTTTTCCGCTTCTGGAAAGGACGCGGGGCCGATGGCCACAGAGCTATGGCTGGTGGGTAGGTTGTATATATCAGTGAGCACAGTGGAGCAACATGAGTTGGCAACCGCTTAGTGCATCAGCAGCCGTTGCTGCAGATTGTGGCAAAAAGAGTTGCTTCTAAGCTGCTGGTTAAAGAGTTTCAGACACGGGTCCATCACGCCCGGCCACTCGCCGACAGGGGTACGACAGTTGCCGACACGATGACCCAGCAATCCGGCGAATGGATCTCGGTACGCACCTGTGTGGCAGAGTCTGATGGCAGCTCCTGTTTGACCCATCCAGTCACACCAGCAGCATCAACCACGCCTGGATCATTCACGACGATGCTCTTGCTCTTGCCGCCAACCCCGGTGTCCACGCCGCGAGCAGCGCCCTCCGCCGCCTTTGTCCACGTGACGTGAAAATCGTGGATGTACTTGGCATCAAATGCTGCCTCACAGTACGCAAAGTAGAAGTCGTACTTGAGCCAGAACTTCTCGCTGTAGCCGAGTGCTAGGATCTGCTTCTTGTTGGCGTTCCAGGCCTGGCGCCAAGCTCGTAGAGTAATGGCGTAGTCCGGACCAATATCCCTGCAGCCGCAGGAGCAACATTAGCATTGCAGCCCGACTTATTTTTGACATGCTGTTGCAAGCCATTCCGGTTGTCACGGCGGACTCGTCAAGCAGTAGAAGCAGTAGCAGCGTAACACTTTCAGACATATCCAAAGGGCCAACGCAGCTTCCAACAGCATTTCGTAGCAATGCATTGTCCTTGCCGTTTGCTGCCTCAGCCGCTCCATCCCAACACAGCATAGTGAGCACACGGCTGAGCCACCCATCACAGTGTAACAGATTACAGAGACGACAACATCTCTCCCCACAAGTGGCCTGTTCTCACCTTACTGCTGTAACAGCTAGCTGTGTTCCCCGTGCTGCCTCAACCATGGCACCCATGCTGGGCAAGTGGCCACCGGGGAAGATGTGCTCACGGATGAAGTCACTGCTGCGGCAGTAGGTCTCATAACGCTCATCAGGCTGCGCAATGACCTGCATGCACGACAACACCAGCAGAGGCAGCAAAGTGATGTCAATATGCAAGCACTAGTATGACTGGCACTAAAGCTTGCCCGACGGCTATTCCTGCTGTGCTTTCTGTTCATGAAGCGATATGAACAAAGGAACTTTTACTGACAAACACATGGATGCTTCAACAAGTGACGGTCTGCGAGAACACTGAGACACAGGTAACAAACTCGGAATTCTGCTGTGTATGTACAGACCCAACTCACAGAAGGCAGCGCGACGCCCTGACATACACCCAGAACCCTGCCGCACCTGAATGACTGCCCTGCCTCCTGGTTTCAGTGCTGCGTTGATTGTGCTGAAGTAGCTAACAAGGTGCTCATGACCCACAGCTTCAATCATCTCAATGCTAACCACCTTGTCATAACTGCCTAAGCCGGGGCAATCCCTGCAAACTCAGCAACGCAACAGTGGCACAACAACACCATAAGTATGGTATAGATAGAGCACGTCCGTGTTAAACTACGCATGACAGCTGCCGCTGCAAGCTAAGCCAGATGCGGGCAGCTGCTGAGGTGCTGCATGTACGCCACAGATGCCAGATGATGTGCGGCAGAGACCTCTACTGCAAACTGTACTAGTTGGCCAACGTCACGACTGTGCTGCTTTGTGTGACAGTGATCGTGGTGTCTACCTGTAGTCACAGAACAATAGTTTGACCTTGTCACTGAGTCCAGCGGCAGCCACACGAGCTGTCGCTTCAGCCAGCTGCTCCTTGCTCAGGGTCAGACCTGTCACCCTGCACGCAATAAACAAGCAGACCTTCACAGCCCGCCACACATAGACAGCTGAGAAATTCAAAATCAAAACATTAGCTGTCATGCTACGGCACAAGCAAGGTCCTATAGCATCCCAGACTGTGCAATATCACCTGCTACCAACTATCAATACAGCGACATTCCTCTTGCGGCTTCCAAGCTCCAAATTCCTGGTGTACTCTTGCACAAAACAACGATCATCAAACGTACAACTTATATGTAGTGCATTCCCGGGAGCCCTATTTCCCAACCCCACTAGCCCCACCTGCAGCCGGTTGTTGATGCTGCCCTCATTGCAAAGCTTCCCCAGCCGCAGCCAATCTCCAGGACATGATCATCAGGTCCCAAGTCGGCAGCAGCAATCACAGCATCAAGCTTTGCCAGCTGAGCGGCCTTCAAGTCCCCCTGCTGTTCCTTGGTATGTATACCAGCACTATATGTCATTGTCTCGTCTAGGAATGTAGCATACATGGCATTACCAGCATCATAATGCTCTTCAATGTTCTTGCGTGAACCTACAAGAACATCAGACACATGCAGCAGGCATACAGCTGTCACCTTTCTCCAGTAAAGATGCACAACAAGCGGTGCAGTGCACTCCTTTGAAACAGGACAAGCATAGGCACCATGACAAATAAGCGACAGCCAAGCATCATCAGAAACAGCCGAGATGTTCACAGAACCGCGAGGACGGTTGACATCAATACTGGTTGTATCATCTAGGAGGACAACCGGCGTTGATGCAGGCAATCTGTCGCCCGTGTTGCTGTGCACGGCCATCAAGTCAGTAGTCATCACCGGCAAGTGTCGACATCAACCCGGTTCCGTCAACCAGTGTTGTGCAGCTAGATGTTCGCTTGGGACACCGGCGTTGTCGAAACCCGGTTGCCGGCAACGCGGTTGTTGGCAACCAGGTTGTCAGAAACAGGACAGTGTCGACATCAACCCGGTTTCGGTCAACCAGCGCGCGCGTTGTGCACCTGGTAGTTCGCTTGGGCAACCTGCGTGGTTGAAACCGGATTGCTGGCAACCGCGTTGACACAGATTGAGTAGTGTGGATGTCGACCGGGTTCAGTCAACCAGCGTTGTCGAAACCACGTTACCAGCAACAGCTGCTGTTGTGCCCCTGTTGCTATAGACAGCATTAGTGTTGCTGTAAACTGTGTCCAGTCAAAACCCTGCCAAGAAAGCCACATGGACATACATAATCAGACACAACCCAGTTCCAACCCCTAACCTTCTCGTGTATTGCTGCGTCTGGCATGTGCTGCCGCCAGCATCTTGTCATTGATCCAGTTTGCAACACCCAGCAAGCCTTTTTGCCCCTCCAAGTTCCGTGCATTTGCAACCATAAGTGCCATGAAGGATGCCAGGTCATCAACAAGATAGTCACCATCCATGTAGGCTTCTCCCAGACCCACATCTGTGCGCTGAACGATCTGCACAAAGCATGGTGAGGCAAGACACACGAGTGTACGGCAATGAAGCGGCTGCAGACTCCAGATGTCAATGCTCACTGTTGTGTCTGTGCTTGTCATGGTCTGATCTGGATAACAAGCTGCTTCAAAGAGCCAAAAAGCACCAGAAAACAAGCATGCTGTTCACAAACATGTCAACATACTCGTACGTGTGTAACCGCAAAGTCGCAGCACAACTAAAATTGCAAGCACTTTGCACCAACCAGCAGGAAGGTGAGTACACAGGGTGAGCTGACCCTGAAGTATGGTCTACCCATTCCCAAAGCCCTATGGTTGATGGTGACAAGACGGCTAGCCTGAAAGCAGAGAGTTCAGACATACTGCATATGCTGCTCTAATGTACCAGACGATTACCTTTCTAAACATGTCCATTCTGATGACCCTGACGGTTGCACGGCGTGGTGGCAGCCCTCGCCACTCCTCACCTGAGCAATACACAAACAGCACCGGAGGGTTGAGAAAATAACAACAACTTGTGTTTTAGCAGACTGCATGGCTTGCCAACCATTGTTTGTACACGCTTCTTTGGCTTCAGCAGCATTTGCAGATACTTGCAGGCTCAGTGCAGGTAAGGATGCTTGAAGGTAGCCGTAACTGCTAGGCCAGGAGGGCAGGGGTATGTCAAGAGACACGTAATGCACACACCTTCTGGTACTGGCGCAGGTATCGTGTCATCTGATCCACCATAAAATCGCTCTTCACCGTTTGGCAGGATGAGCCTCAGCTGACCAGTGCTCACTGATGCACGAGCAAACCTGCAACAAGCAACACCACAGGAGTTAACAAGCAGGTGACTGCTGCGATACACTACTTTCTTGTGGTGATGTGGTGCTCTACTGGACTTGCAAACCCACCGACCCACAACTGACCACCACTTAGTGAACACTGATATGCCCGATCAAACAACACAAACTGTCCCACACAAATTGCAACCCATACCTGTCAAAAAGTGCGAGCCACATTATGTCACTGACACCCATCTTTGGGCTAGTTGCAATGCCGGCACCCCAGGGGATGTCAGCACCCAACAACTTGGCCACAGCTACACCAGCTTTGATGCCATCCTCATGGAAACCATAGCTAGCCCAGGCACCAGCGAAGTAGACACCACCTGTGCCTTGGATTGCTGGCAGACGCGCCTGGGCGGTGTACGATTCAAAACTGCAATCACAAGGCAATCCACAACTGCACAATATTACGTTTGCAACGCACCGTATCAAAAGGAATCGCTTCTGTTTCTGGGCAACTGGAGCCCTTGCTGGACAACTGTTCACACATACATGGACACAAACAGCTTGTGGGAAGCATGACTACTACTTTACGGTGATTGCTAGCATTTGCCCATTGGTCAGGTGCCAGTACTTCCTTGACACATGATCAGCAAGACACCGGCTCATGCCCAACAATAGTTGTGTGCTGGTTATGTACCTGTACACTGGATGTGCCAGCACGAGCTTCCTGATTGTCTTGTCAGCTGCTGGTGGTTGTGGGGGATTGAGAGTCACAAACATCTGTGGGGCTTCAGCTGGCAGGTGCTGCAGTCTGTTGAGCCAGTAGGATACTGTTACTGCTGCTTGACTGCTGGCATCGGCTGATGTGTCGGAAGTACCCTGCATGCAGGTTCATTAAAGCAGGACATGGGCGCTTTAACAGGGTTGGTCACAGGATGGTTCCGAGTTGATGGTCGTCAAATCTCTGGGGCCTCAACAAAATGGCAGGTGCTGCAGTCTCTCCAGCCAGCAAGACAATATTACTGCTGCTTGACTGCTAGCATCAGCTGATGTGTCTGAAGTGCCCTGCATGCAGGTTAATCACAGCGGCACACGAATGTGTTTATCAGGGTTGATCGCAGGATAGTTGTGGGTGGCAAACATCTTTTGCAGAAATCTGTGGTCCCACAGGTGGCAGATGCTGGAAACTGTTGAGCCAGTAAGATAATATATCACTGCTGCTTCACTGCCGGCATCTGGCGCTGCGTCTGAAGTGCCCTGGAATGAACTGATGGGTAGGAGCTACACAATTACACAAGACACATAGTGCAACACCATGCAGGGCAGCCAAGGGCAGGAGATAAGATTTGAGATTGACAAAGGTTCGACATCAGAGGTATGTGACGCCCCATCAACACTATTAGCACCAATGAACTCAAAAGGAAGTTCCAGCTGGGCCATTCCATTCTTGTCTACAGGCATCAAACTCTTGTCCATATGCAGATGCACATTATGAACAGCGTCGTCCAGATCACAGGAGCGAAAACCAAAGCACTGACGCCCGCAGCATATCTCAGACCCCAATCACCGCATTTTGACGGCTATAAACTGAGATACATCGTCAGCAACACAAGCAGGGCAGTCAAGGACCACAGGTGCCACTAAACCACATATTATGAACCCTAGAGGTCCTTTCAACACCAACAAAACACCAACCAGCTCACCAGGAAGTTCCAGCTAGCCCAAGCCTTCTTGTCTACAGGCATCAAGCTCTCGTCCGTATGCAGATACACGTCGTTATCATTGTAAGGGATGGCCCCCAGCACCTCCCGCTCGTCTGCAGTGGCCCCCTGGCCCAGAATCTTCAGACTGATGTTGGAATGTGTGGCTAAAACGACGGCATCGTAGGTGTGGTTCTCGCCTGCTGCTGTTGTGAGGGTCACGGTGTTGTCGCTGTTGCGCTGCAGTGACTGGATCGGCGTGCTGGTGCGGACATCAGGCAGCTCTACAAGACATGGAGACATACAAGCAACGGGTTGGCATGACTGATCGTGCTACCCTGGTTTGGGAAAGTGTTTCGGCTCGTGACCTGCATTCAACTGCTGTTAAATCCTGCAGTGTCACTCTGCAGGCATGCTTCAACTCTTGCAAAACTGTCCACGCTGCCAGGCTGGAAGATAGTTACACGCCGAGCCTGCATAATCACAGTTCACCACGATACTTTTTGCAATACACTGCGCCATGTCATCATGTTCACAGCGCTGTAGGTAACCAGTCAAAGCACCCGGCGGCTGAGCAGCTGCAGCCGCAGTAGCTCACCTGCTAGCACTTTATCCACATACATCTTGCTCCTGCCCTTCACAACGCGCCAGCACGGCCTTTGGAACAGATCAAGCAGGTGATGATTCACCCAGAAACGGATCAACATCTGAACTGGGAAAGCAAGCACCTGCAATGACACATGTTAATTAAGACCTTGATAGAATGCAGATGCCAGATTTTTAAACCTGGGGCTGCACATTTGTACATGAAAGATTCGACATTACTGCAGTTGCTAGCACAGAGTAACCTCTGGCACAGCCACATGTAATTGTAGTAACGAACAAGCGGTCTGCGGCATAAGCACCCTGTTTGCGGCAAGCCTTCACGGTGATGCAGCAAAAGCGTTAAACTTTGTGCATGCACATGTACAGCAGATGTGGGGAGTTCCACCGGCACCAGAACCATATTCAACAGCAATAAGACACACCTTCTGCAGGAACAAACAACCTTCTGTCACCAAGCAAGCAATGATACACAGCGCCCAGTCACCCCACCTTTGCATTAGGGACGCTCCATACAGCCGCACACATTGGCAGTACGTAGTTGAACTTGAATCCCTCACTGTAGCCCTTGCTGCTCAGGTACTCCCCCAGCGTCATGTCACGGTATATGTGCGCTTGATCAGGATTGAGCACCTGTGGAGGGTACAACTCGATAAGCATACCGTTGACCACTTTCCTCACTGACTATTAACTGAGTCATCGTGCTACTACCTTTTGCAATAGCAACATGATAATTTGAGAGAAAGCCAGATTAAAGGTATTCATACTGGGTTTTGACACCACCTGTACACGGGTGAAACCCCTACGCAACAAGCTGGTGAGATTGCTTGCTGAGCAGGTGTCTTTCCTTGTTACATCACGGCAGATGTGGACCTAGATTTTGGCTGCTTCTAGTGTAGCTGCGAACCTTGTAGCATCAAGCAGGAATGGCTGCAGCCAGTTCTGTACAGCTGCTGTTAGCTGCTAGATCTGTGCTGCAGGACAGATAAGCTGCTGTAGACCCACATTGCCCTGGCTGCAGGTTGCTGTCACTGCACTGGCAACACTCCTGCAGAACCATCCTACACCATGCGCTGTTGCTGGTTGCACATGACTGCAGCTTTCACTCATCCCTGCCCGCTTCACAACCCATGCTGCTGTGTCTGCACCCAGCTAGTCTGCAGCTGCTGTCCCTGGCGTTCTCCTGCAGGAACACCGTCTCTGGCTGTCTCCTGCATGTACACCACCTTTACAACTTGCAATTGCCACAAACAGTTCCTGGAACTCTAAATATTGCAGTCTGCTGCTGCTGCTGCCCAGCTGCGGCTCATGGCCCAATCCTATCGATCTGCCTGCAGGAATCACTACAGCAGAAGAAACACACCCCAGAGCCTGCATACCCCTGGAAATTTTCGCATGCTGCTGTTCTGGCCTCTCTCTAGCAGCAGCGCGTAGCCAACCTGCGCGTAGCCAACCTCAACACCCAGCTGCAGGAACAGCGATAACTGCACAGCCCACAACCTTGGCCCTCTTAACTGCCCCCCAACCGGCTGCTGTTGCTTTAGTACTGTCAGCTGCTAGAGTTGCTTTAGTACTGTCAGCCGCTAGACTGTGCTTGATGGTTTGCAAGCACGGACAGCACTGGTGCTTCCCCCTCCCCCCCCCCCCGGGCACATTTACTTCCCAGACCAACCTGTGGTGCCTCCCTCCCAAAGCGCACAACATCGCGCACCATCTTCAGAAAGCTTGGGCTGACCAAGTTCTTGCGCTGCACGAATATGGTGTTCAGATCGTGGCTGGCCCACTCCAACTTGCCTCCGTCAAGTGACAGACTGAATGACATGTCTGAGGGCTCTGTGTCGACGCCGAGAGCGTCTAGGAAGCCGACCATATTGGGATAGGTTGTGAGGTTGTATACCTGACGTGATTTCAGGCAAAGCAGGATTTAGAATTGAAAATATGGGGTCACGACAGCGTCAAATGTGCTGCTCGGTTCGTGCTCATAGGATTAAGATGTTCATCAACTGACGAGAGTGCTGGCGACTCAAACAGTAGCTCACGGTTGTTTATGTGTGCAGGAGCAAGGATACTGACACCTGGCACTTCTGCTGCTTTGCTGGCTACAACAGTACTGTGTT
>NSMO01000589.1:0-13130 GCA_002588565.1 Coelastrella sp. UTEX B 3026
CAGCAAGGGACTGGCTGGCAACAGCAGACGTCTCCAATGCAGCAGTCACAACATAGCTGGAATCCCCAACAGCAAACCGGACAACAGTCTTTCTCACCTCAGCAGCCGCAGCAGTATGGCTGGCAGCAAGCGCCAACACAGCAGCAGCAGCAATGGACTTCGCCACCCCAACATGGACAGGGACAGCTAGGTCAACAGATCTTGCAGCAAGGCCCGCCTCCCCAGCAGCAACAGCAGCAGCCATATCAGGGGTACGGCTCCCAGGGCAGTGGCTCTCAAGGTGGTACACAGGGCAGCAGCCAAGGTGGAGGTTACAGCCAACCTGGTTGGCAACCATCACAGCAGCAGCAACCAGCATCACAGTGGCAGCAGCCCCAACAGTCTCAACAACCAGGAAGCTGGCAACCGCAGTCACCACAGCAGCCGTCTGCCTCAGAGTGGCAACAACCTCAGCAGCAACAGCACTGGCAACCACAGTCACCGCAGGGTCAGCAGCAGTGGGGTGGACAGCAGCAACCTCCACCACAGTGGCAGCAGCAGCAGCAGCCATCACCATTGCAGCAGCAGACCTGGAGTCAGCAGCAGCAGCCACCTCAAGCCTATGCGTCACCAGTAGCTGCAGGGCCAGCTGGTTACAAGCAGCAGCAGCAGCCGTTTGCTAGCCCGGGGTTGGCAGCAACCAGTCCAATGGGAGCGCCTGGCAGTGGCTTTGGCTTGGCACCAGCAGCAGCAGCGGTAGGGGCGTCCCCGGGCAAGGGCGTAACAGTCAAGGTTTACCCTGCTCCAGCAAGCTATAACTTGCCACATCACTTAGTGCTAAACACCTCAGGCTACAGTCGCCCGTTCGTAGACTGCATCAAGCAGCTCGACTGGCCAACCACCGACCGCAAGTACCGGCCGGACGATAAGGTCTGGACAGTCTTTGCAAAAGCTTGGGAGCAAGTCAAACAGCATCTAGAAGCAAACGGCTTCACTATCAAAGCACAGCAAGGGTCAGAGCAAGGTGCAAACAACCCTCCAGGAGGTTTAGAGGACTTGGCGGCAATAGAAGCTAGCGATGCGAGGCTAGTGCCCCTGTTGAGTGCTGCTGAAGCTGAGGGGATTGTGTCTGCTGCTATTCCCCCCGAGTGTTGGGATCAGTTGATGACACATCAGCAGCAGGGGGTGCTGGCGGGTGTCAGGAGGCAGGGGAAGGTTTTGCTGGCTGATGAAATGGGTTTAGGCAAGACTGCACAGGTGGGCTTAGGGCATTGCAAGTCAGCTATACATTGCAAAATCCTCGGAAGACCAGGTGTCAATGTATGTGCCTGCCTGTTGCAGCAGTTATTCACACACCCTGTGCCAGTCGAGGTGGGTGACCATGCCATGGTGGCACCCTCTTCGTCTGGGCTGGTTGAACTTCTGGAACTACTTATCAATTGCTGACACAAGTATAATAGATCAAGTGACAACTGCTGAGCTAGCGGCATGGTTGATATGTATGCTATGGTTGTTTTGCAGGCTATTGTTTTGGCTTGCTGCTACCCCCAGCACTCGCCCCTGCTGATCATCATACCTGCCTCCCTGCGTGGTGTGTGGTCCGCTGAGCTTCAAGCCTGGATCACACCAGACTTGATGCCAGCACACAACAACATGCACATCATTAAGTCAGGAGACGCACTGAAACGCTTGGTTGAGGAAGGTATGGTTGAGGGGTATCAGCCCACAATGCATGTGTGGATATTTGCAAAGCTGAGACGGGGGGCCCACAAGCGGTGGGCAACACCATACAACTGCCCCTGGGTCATTTGGACAGGTTTTGGGGGAGAGCCAGCACCCCGCAAAAGTTACATATGTCTGACCTTAAGTTGTACACGATAGCTAGCCATGTCCACCGGCTCAAGGCTTCAGCTGTTGCAGGCCAGGCAGCCAATCACACAACTGCACAGCATTTACGGCCCCAATTTGATTGTGGGATCCCCCGTGCAGGGCTGCCTTCCATCCGCGAGCAAGTGCTAGTGATCACGTATGATCTCGTCAAGAAGCTGCCACCACAAACTGCAGCCAGATTCGGTGTTGTCATCTGCGACGAGAGTCACCATCTGAAGAACAAAGATGCTCAGCGCACTCAGGCTGTGAGCAGTGTGGTGCGTGGAGCTTCTGTGGCGGTACTGCTCACGGGGACACCTCTGCTGAGCAGACCCATCGAGGCCTGGAGCCAGGTAGGCGTCCTGCTAGCAAGAACCCCATCTCATTCGATGGATTTGGGGTTTGTACAAGGATTCAAACAGCATGCTCTGCCACCTGAACGAGATTAGAAGGAAAGTGTAAGGTACTGGTGGTTTTCAGCACAAACCGCCAACGAGCAGTGTGCAGTGATATGGTGTTGCCTGTGTTAGACACAACTTTGCAGCAGACTGCCAATAATGGGGAGTCTGATGACACTCTTGTTGTCCATGAATATGGTGTTGCTTTATACACTGATCAGCCACCAACCCACATGCATACAATCCGTCTTCACTATTATCTTCAACCATGCTTCCTTTCTCGTGATCTACACAGGTTGATATGCTGCGCCCTGACTTGCTTGGGAGCTTTGATCAGTTTGGCAAGAAGTACTGTGTTCCTGAGGGCCAGGCTGGCAGCAGCGGTGGGCCAGCTGGTGGCAGCAGCGGTGGTGGGCGAGGATACTTCCCTGGTCAGCAGTATTACGGATGTAATAAGTCCCGGATTGATGAGTTGCATCGGCTCCTGCTTGCTAATGTAATGGTGAGGCGTACTAAGGCACAAGTCGGGCTGGCACTGCCTGCGAAGACACGAATGAAGGTGAGATATGGCATAAGATAGAGACATGCTGGCATGTGATTGTATTCACTGCTGTGCTATCATGGGCAGTTCAGCAGGTGCAAACTGGATAATCGCTACAGGCCGCTTTTCTGCCATGCTTGCCTGTGGGACCTGCATTAAAGTGTCACCAGCCGTTTGACTGTACGCACAGCAAGCTTTCTTGATTTGCAAGATGAAGTGTGCTGCATCAGCTGGCTGCCGTGACTGCCTGCTGCGTCTGCTGCTTACACTACTGCAGGTCTCTGTGTCCTTGGACCCTGCTATGCAACCCCAGTTGGCCTCGATCCGCTCAGCTATGCAGCTCATGGCCGACAGAGGTGAAACAGACACAGTGGAAGCAAAGCGCCTTATCAATGAGTACCGCATTGCGACTGGCAAAGCTAAAGCGCCTGGGGTTCTAGACTTCCTGCTGGGCTTGCCAGGCCTCAGGCTAGATGATAGCAGTGACCATGAGGATGTGGATACTCCGGGGGGCGGGGGGATCCAGCAAGTTGGCAGGAAACGTACTGCTGCTGCAGCAGCAGGATCTTCAGCAGCAGCGGCAGCAGCAGGGGCCCGGGGCTCAGGCAAAATCCTGGTCTTTGGCTATCACCATGACACTCTGAATGTACTGCAGGCTGAGCTGTGTGAAAAGCACGGTCTTGGGTACATACGGATCGACGGTGGAACATCGCCCGAGGTCCGAAACCAGATGGTACACAAGTTTCAGTATGATCCTGCAGTGCGTGTGGGGCTCTTGTCAATCAAGGCAGCTGGCACTGGGCTAACGCTAACTGCTGCAGATCGTGTAGTGTTCGCTGAGCTGCACTGGAACCCATCAGATCTCAACCAGGCTGAGGATAGAATCCACAGAATGGGCCAGGAACAGCACTGTATGATCTACTACTGTATGGCAGCAAACTCAGCGGATGATCTCATGTGGGGGACGATAGTACGGAAGCTGCGGATCGTTGGTGCTGCTGTGGATGGCCGGGAGGTTACTGGTGGCAGCAGCAGTCAGGGTTTAGGGCATCTGAAGACTTGGAGTCAGCAGGTGCAGGGCAGCCAGGGTGGTCATGGTAGTATAGGCTCACCTGCCGGCGCTGCTGCTGGGGATAACAGGATCCCTGCTGCCAGTCAGCAGCAGCAGGGTGTAGCACGGAGTCAAGAGCCGCAACGGCGGTTGGATGGTGCTGATCCTGCGGCGGCTGCAGCAGCAGCTGGTGGCAATATCAGCAGGAGGCGGCGGCTCTTTGACCAGTTCGAGGCAGAAGCAGCTGGGACAGAGAGGGCAACTCAATTAGCAGGGCCACCGTCAGGTGCAGAAGCCAACCTTGATGACAAAACATCAGGGCCTGCTGCTGGTGGTGCTACCGTCATTGGCAGCAGCACCCCAGCAGCAGCTGCTACTGTAGCAGGTGGCAGCGGCAACTGCGACAGCATTGATCCTGCAGGTGACGACAAAGATGATGATGCGCCAGCCAGGTCTCAGGGCCTGGCAAGCCCTGGCGGTGATAGAGCAGATCCAATCATGCTTGACTCTGAGCCAGGCCACTTGACTGGTACTACTGCGCCTGTAGCAGCTGCAGACAGTGAGCGAGCTGGTGGGGAGGCCGTGAGGCAGGATCAGCAGCAGCAGCAAGGTGGTGATGGTAGTCAAGCAGGAGGTGGGCCTCCTACTCAGGGTTCTCAGTCGACTATGGCTGTGGGTGAAGGGCAAGATGGCGGAGATGAGCTGGCAGCGAAGCGGCTGCACAGGGCTTAGGGTTCACTGCTGTGGCTCTGGATGTAGTCACTGTAGACGTCATGAGGTCAGCCAGCAAGTGACGAACTATCTATGAACAGCTAGAGTTGTTTGTTGAGTTGCATTGCTAACATGTTGCTTTGGATGTTGCATTGTTGTTCCATTGAACAGCGGCTATCTAGTTGTTTTCACTTGTTGGATGGTGGCAAAGGCCCGGTGACACTGACTCAGTGTGACAATGACAGGACTTGGTCGCATGCAAGCTTGATAGTGATGCCAACGTGGCTGTGACAGCAGCACTGGGACTCTTCCACATTCTTGGTTGGTGTGTTTTGTGAGCCACATTTGAAGGTGCTGCTGGGCTTGCTGTGACTCGCAGATACGTCAGGCCCTTGTGATATGGTGGGTCGTTTGAACTATCGAAGTTCACACCCCTGTTACAGCAAAACCCCTGTCACGCTTGCAAACTGTGCTGCAACCCTGGCAGCATCGCTATGTGCTTCGTATGCCAGGCAGCAGCATAGGTAACGCTGCTTATTACTTGTATGAAACCTCCTATGCTGATAGTGTCGCATCACGCCTGCTTACACCTTCTGTTGCACTGCACGGTGCACACGCCTCGTACCGCCTCGGCACGCCCTCAACACCCGTGGATTGGATTTAGGCTGGATAACGATACTGGTTACAAGCTGCCGAGCTGCCACGGCTTGCTTGGTAGCAGACGTTGTCCTGCTTGCCATCTGCTTTACCGCATCAGCACAGTATGATGCGGATTGGCACTCTGCCCAATTAGCTTGGCTGGCACCCTGTTGAATGTGTTAGCTACCAGCCTTGCACCGCCGAGGGCTGCTCATATCAGACACCGGGCAAAGTTCGCGGGGAAACTACTCTGAGCAACCACCATGACAAGCAGGGGGCCCACACGCATGTGGGAGGACTTGCGACGAGAGGTCTGTGAAGAACTATCATGCCCTGTTCTTACACGTTGTTGCTGCCCGCAGCTCCAGCCCCAATCAGCAGGATCATGCACCCGGGAACCTTCATACTGCTGGAGTGTTGTGTTTAGAACTGCAACCAGTGTGCAACAATTATTTGTGCCTCTACTGACACACTTCAGGCCCGAAAGCTAGAAGGCGAACTAGATGTGAAGCTAGCAGCTTATGGCAAGCTTTGCTCTAGCTATGATGGTGCATCGTCTGCAACAGACAAGGTGTGAACACTGTCACAACAGCACGCTCACAGCTCACCCGCAGCAGCTGATGGTAGCCTCAAACGTTAGCAGCCATACACAATCGTGGTCAGCACAGCAGAATGGTGATCATTTGTGCAGACTAGCTGATCAGATCTGTGCAAGCAGTGATATACCTGCAGAGGACCTACACACAGGCAGTAATTGAAGCAAAGCTCACTTATCTTGTCACCCGCACTCCCCCCTGAGGCGCTGACACGCTCGGCGAACTGCTTGGTGCTTCCTGCTGCAGATCTCCAAGCAGAAAGCATCAGAGATCGAGTCGCTGCTGCAACGGTTGTCTGATGTCAACCATGACATGAGCGGCGTGATATCTGGCGCAGCAGACTCTCGCAGTCACACACTAGCACGTCACAGAGACATATTGACAGACCTCACACAGGTATGCAGGGATCTGGCGCTGTAACCTTCAATCAGCAGCTGCTGGGGCCCAGTACCATGTGTTGCAGATTCTGCAGCAGTGCTGAACGCATGCAGCGCACACAGTGATTCCGAGTAGAGTTGGCAAACCAAGCAACTTAGAAGGCATGAACTCAAGCCAACCTCCCAAACAGACGAACGAGTCATGCAACTAGATGCACCACACCCTGTGCTGAGCTGTGCGACATGCAGCTGCCCAGTGCACACGCATATGCAATCAGCTACCAGTTCCAGTTGTACACTGTTTTGGCCTGTCATTTCAGTACTGCCTGTGGTGTGGCAGCATTTGGGCATGGATTGAATGCCCATGCCACCTCAAGCAGCTAGATGCACTATGTAATTCAGCATCAGCAGCCCCCAGCTAGTTGCAGTGGCAGTTGTGTCTAGGTATGAATATCTGAACCTGCCAACATGCACACCATGCAACCAAACCAATGTCAACCAGTTGGCCACTCTGAACCCCGTCACTGCATCTATACTGCCAACTGTTAAGATAGTCAACCAGCTGCGCAGCACTACTGCTGCCCGTGTGATGTTTCATTGCCCTGCAGGAGTTTCGGCGGCTGGACTCCCAGCTAGGTGCTGCCCGTGATCGTGCTGAGTTGTTAGCCGGGGGTTCTGAAAACATGCCTCTGCTCAGTGTACAAGTCCATGGGCAGTCACCAACAGGGCAATTGCTCAGGGAGCGGACAACTCTCAGCACCTCAACAACATATGTGAGTGCTTTTGCGCAACACACACGTCACTGGTGCCTATGCACGTGCTCTTGTGGCTTGCTTTGCTGAGAGCTGTTATCAGATCGCAGTGTGTGTGGACCTAGGTAGCTCCATGGGCAGGCTTGCATTCATTGTTGCCGGCCGCTGCTCTGAACACAGTCTTTCCATGGCCGCTTATTTCTTGGCAGTTTGAGATAGTGTTACAATAAGCGGTAACAGGCTGCAAGAGTGACTGAAGATGCCAGAATGGCTCTTCATCTGGGTCGTACAATCTCAACTCCTGCAGGTAGATAACATGTTAGAACAGGCACAGTCTGTGTCCCGCAGTCTACTTGAGCAGCGACGAATATTCACAAATGTACAAGACAAGTTGGGAGTCATAGGGGAGAAGTTTCCTGCTATTGGTGGTCTGCTGAATGCCATACGCAGAAGGAAGTCCAAGGTGAGAAGGAATTTGCTCACATCAACTGGCTTGTGTGCATGATCACAGATGTTGAATAATTACTTGTAACTTTACTTGTAACAATACCAGATATGGTAATCTCATATCTAAATATGCCACTTACCAGGTCCTAAGCCACAACATCATGCATGTGTCTGTCGCCAGTTGTGGGCAGTCTTCGTTGCACCATATGTTGCTAGTTGCCGGCAATCCGCAGCCGGTTTGATTCCAAACAGCTAGCCTAGGGCCAGATGGTGTTTGTTCTCATGCCAGCGGGTGTATTGCATCAGCCCTGCATTACGTCTCATACATCCAACAAACTTGACCTGGTACAGCAATCAACTTGTTCACCTCTGCTTTGGCTTATCCAGATAGCAGCGCAGTCACCACTTGCAATGGTCTAATGCCTTGCGGCCTAGCCGCTCGTTTTTTGACAGCTTGCTTCTGTGTTGCTTGTCTGCTGTGTTGCAGGACACCTTGGTGTTGTCGGGGGTGATAGCAGCGTGCCTGGTGTTCACACTAATATACCTGTTTCTGTGGTGATGCACCAAGGCGGTCTGGCAACTGACCATAGCGGCGAACCACCTTGTGGCTGATAAACTAAACACTGCTGGTCTATGGTGCCACCACTGTAGATTGTGTGTATGTTCTGCAAGCTTGTATGCCATTGGTTGAGCTTTTGACATCGCACTGTGATGACGGAGTATGGGGACCACCAGTTGGTAGTACCCTACCCACGGGAGTATACTCCTCATGGGGCTGGCCAATTTGGAGCTGTTTACCCACCGGCATGGCATGGCAGAAGATACTGGCATGAATTACACAGCAGCCGCATGAGCTATGTTGCATGAGCTAAACTTCACAGCAGCCGCAGCAGCCGTGATGCTGACCCAATTGCAATCAAGTTTTGTTCTGCTATTTGGCTTGAGAACAACATAATGTGGTACGATTCCACAATCAAGCTGGCGTGTGATGCGTACAGCTGTTTGTAGTACTTTTTTTCATGCACAGGCGGGCTCCGCCATGTCATGTCATGCACAGGCGGCCTCCTGAACTCGCAGCTTGATTGCCGATGCACCTGGCACACACAAGGCACGCGCAAAACTCCCGAGGACAAGCGTATGTAGCGTGTAGCATGGGCTACTAGTATGCTAATTTTCAATGCTTGCAAAGTCACAAGTTATGAGGTTTTTGCTTGCAGTGGTGGATTGCGCAACTCTCAAAGACCTGGTCTGAAGGCACAGCCGGGGCACTGGTTTTGAAGACAGCACTCAATTGCCGGTTGTCCAGCCTGCCTTTCAATAACGGAAGTTTAATTCGAACAGGAGCGTCTGCTGGACGAGGCGTAATCCCTTCTTCAACCGAAACGTCTACTGTCCACAGCACCTGTGTCGACTACTCACAATAGTCACGACTTTCTCAGCTGATGCGAGATGTTCGTTTGGCGTTCAAGGGACAGCAGCTGCAGGCCGACCTTCCGACATGTCGGGACATGATGGGTGTACACCCGTCACGTGCTTGGAGCGTAACCCCCCAAAAACCAATACACGCACCGGTATAAATGCTGGTGAGCTCCTGATGTTGTCAATGATCCACCGCGACACAGGACGGTTTAAACTGTAAATCTACCACCTTCCGGGCCCGGTGATTCACACAATCGACAAGTATAACCCAAGATAGTGCAAGCGCCACTGCGGGATAACGTAGAGAAACAACCAAATTCATGATGCAGTTAGCGAGACTACCAACTTGCAGCGGATTCGAGGACACCGTAGTGAGCGCCACCAGCAAAGCGTTGTCTGAGATTCCAAGATACGAGCAGGGCCTAGCTCAGTTCCGCTCTCTATTGCAAAAGTGCTACTACAACAGTGATAACGATATAGAAGAGCTTCGGAAACTCCGGCGAAGGCTGGAGTCCTATACAGGTCCTGTACAAGGATGTACACCTACAAGCGGCGAAGGCCTTCATCGCCGGTTTGGGTAATTGGATTGGCAATTACTGCGATTTAACCTACGAGAAATTTGTCAGCTGCATCGACAGGATCGCCGAGGACGCAAAATGTCATCTCATGCAATCGGAGGTGGTGACGACTCTGCACCTCGAGCTGTACGGAGATTGCCAAGACCTCGCAAACAAGGCCATACCGGCAGCAGAAAAACTGCGTATGGATCAGAGGTAAGTGTGCAGCATGTTGCTTGCTTGCTTGACAATTGAAGATTCCACACATTGTGCATACTTGCCAGGCGTCAGTCAACAAGCCGACTCTGCTAACAGTGCTGCGGGTGCAGCTTCATTGATTACACCGCCGCGGCTGTTAGGTACCCCATCTATGTCTTTAGTACTGGTGCAAACCACTGGTGTCGCCCGTCATCATAAGTGAAGCCCGATCTGTCTAGCAAGCAACTCTTGGGTATTGCATGTACAATGTGTCTGAGCATGCCGTTCACAGCACATGACACTTCAAGTGGGCCGACTGCAACACTGGGCAAGAGTGTACTCCAAGCACTTTAAGGTGTGACCCTCGTACAGCAGTGTAAATCCGGTTGTCGATGCTTTTGACTGCAGGAGTCCACAGGGGCTCACCAAATAGCTCAGGAAGCACACTGAGCCCATGCACCTGTTTAAACAAAATTTTGTTGGTTGCAGGTTAAAGGAGCAAGAAAGAAGATCACTGGAGGCAGAAGCAGCAGAAAGCAACAAAAAGAAGGACCAAGCCGAAACCATTGCAGGAGCAACGTTGCTGGGGGCTGCTGTCCTGGCACCCGTCACCGGGATGCTAAGCTTGTTGGTGCCGGCTGCGGCTGTCATTGGTGGTGCACTGGGATGTGCTGCAGTCCACGAGGAAAAGGATGTATGTCTTGTAAGAGTAGTCATGTCGAAACAGCCACCATTTGTGGCTCGGAGTAAGTGGGATACAGCTTTTCAAAGACCTGCGCTGCCAACTCTTAGTATTCCGCCCTGACCATGCATGACTCATCAATCAGAGCTACAGCGGCAGTAGTTCTACTGCAACCAGAGTGGCACGACTTCACATACGACACCGTATGAACAGACGGTCTGTTGTGGCTAGCCATAGACAGTACACTATACTATGTGACATACTGCAGCGGTGCTTTGATATACATGGCCTGCAATCTGATGGCTGAAGCGACTGAATCACAAACCTTGTCGGACAAGCTAACACAAACATGTCAGCTGCTTCTGTTGCAGATGGCTATGCGACAACAATCCCTGGCAGCCGAGCAGCAAGCCAAGAATGCAGCAACAGCAGCCGAAACCATCACAGGTCCCATGGCAGAAGCAGTTCACCAGTTCATCATGGCCATCACAGTAGCAACAGCATTCTTTCAAACGGTAAGCAACAAAATAGAGGCCTATAAGTCCAAGGCAACAGCAGCGAACAACCTCAGGAGGGTTGGGGGAGATTCGGTTTCTGGAAGGCTCAAGCATCAGTACTTGCGTTTGAAGCCTGGGGCACGCAACCTGGCAGCCATGTGCACAGCCTTCAATGCCAAGGTGCCTCAATTTGAACAGGATCTGAAGGTGATGGCTGACAAGGACCAAGCAGATGATCCCTCTTACATCACAGTAAGTGACATGTTGGATTGTTATGTGTTATGCTCGGGTTGTAATGTCATGCGGTGGAAAGGCTCAATGGGTCACAGGCAGGACATCGAGCAAAGCTTCTCACCAGAACATAGGTTCACAGTACCGGCATTTGCTTGCACAGCACACGACCATGATATGTTTCCAGTCATATGCTCTCCAAACCAGCCGCACCTGCCTCTTTAGCCAAGGCTCCAAGTTGACCGCCAGGCTTACCGTATGGTACGCAATCCCAAACATCCAAGAGCATTCGCCTCTGTCTGTGTGTGTCTCAGGTCTGGTTGCAGCAGAAGTATGACAGCCTGGGGGTTGCAGCTGCCCCCCAGAAGCTTGCCTATCTGCAGAAGTGCGTCACCAGGCTGCAAATTCCTCCGCTCCAGAGCAGACAGGGAGCAGACCAGCTGCCGTTGGGGTTCCTGCTGAACACCTCAAGCTGGCCAGTCCTGCTGAGTCTGCTGCTGTGTTTTGTAGGGCGCTTGTGGTGGGCTGTGGCTTGGCTAGTGCTGAGTTTGGGGCTCAGGCAGTTCAGGCTTTTTTGAATTGTGGCTGGCTTCATGGACGTTGACAGCACGTTTAGTAAAATTACATTGATACATTCACCGGTAGTACAGCAAGTAGGCGTGTATCTGTCTGTGCAACATAGTGTAGGTCGACTACTAAAGGACAGCAGTACCAGCTCTGCAGCACTTGGCATATCATGCTGTAGTTTCAGAAAGGCCACCTTTTCAATAACAGTGGTCTGCATTGGTTGCCGGTGTTTGTTGTCTGGGCCTGTTTAACTCAACTGGTGGCTGGGTACAGCAACACAAGACCTTGCTGTAACCTGGTGCCTGCAATGTTGCATAGTCGTAGGCGTTGGTGAATCGGAAGCATGGCACAAACGGATTTCGAAGGTGATTGTGTGCAGGCCTGTTAACGTGCCACATCGGTTCTGCAGTGCAGGCCATGGCGTACCGGCTGGCGGAATACTCCGGTTCCCAGCATGCGGAGCCGCAATGCCGGTTAGGTCGGCAGCTGGGCAGTGCAAGGCCCGCTACAGATGCTCATATAGTGGATACGTAGGTTTGGAAATGCATCGCAACACGCGCTGTCGGGTGCAAGCTGCCTGGGGGGCGGGGCGGCCGCGGGGCTAGGGCCATATGGCCCGGTAGAGCCGACGCGTCGGCACAATACCTGGCAAGAGTCTTCGCCAGCTGCTTCTTCATCAGAGGTCCTCATACGGGGCGATGCATCTATTGTCCGACATCCGGTGTATGCTCTGTTGCCTCGGCGCCGGAGGTGCTCTCAGAAGCGTTGAACGCTTCCCCAGGAACATGGCGTCAGCTACCACGGGCTGAAGCTTCACAACCGCCCATCATATCTATGATAGATACCCATCCATACTTGCGGTGCTGCTGCTGCGGCCACATAGTCCAACGCCTGGTCGGCCGCACCGGTGACCTCACTGATCATAGATGCCGCTGTTAGCGAAGATGCAGGGGCAGTCCGTACGCTCGCAACGTGTAACGATAACAGAAATGATTCATTACAATGTACATTCAGCACTGTTTCAAAGCGACTTGTTGTATATAGGCGCACTGCGCATAGCGCCACCAGACGCATTGCATCACAACATGTGAATGCTGGGAGAAATGGACCATCTTGTCAAAGGCTTTGCAACTGACATGTCATGAGAAGAGACAACATTGCACAACACATGAGAATGTACAAATTGAACTAGCTGCAATATCCAGCCTGAGGCCTCTCTGGAGGCCCATCAACAAAAAAAAAATTTTAAACTGCTACACACGTTCAAGCATCTGTTGACATCACGCAGGTGACACATACTACACTAATCATCCAGCGGTATGCGTCACGCTGCTGCTGCTGCTTGTACCAGCAACCACTTATTACAGCATCTGTAACAGCTTGTGGGCAAACGGTGCCGTCTCAGTTAGTCCACAGCTGTTGCTGCTGTGGCTCCTGTGGCTTGGTGGCTGCAAACATAATGAACATCCTGCTACGTGTTCGCTGATAATCTGTCAAACCCACAGTGCTGACAAGATCCTTGAGCTCATCCTCCTGCCAGTACCTGAATGTATTGTTGCGCTCATTGAAGGGGTTCAGCACCTGCAACCGCAACAGTACATACATTGCATACATTACTT
>NSMO01000590.1:0-12836 GCA_002588565.1 Coelastrella sp. UTEX B 3026
GCTTTGCTGCTTACTACACTTTCCTGGAGAAGATCTTCAAGGCTGATGCTGTGCTGCACTTTGGAACACACGGCTCATTGGAGTTCATGCCTGGAAAGCAGGTGGGTGCTGCGGGTTCAAGCAAGTTGGGTCTGGTTGGGACTGTGTTTTGGATTGATGCATAAGCCGCAGTGCATGCGCTTCAGACTAGACGCGCAGCTGCAGCAGTGTATCCCTGTCTGGAAGTGTATCCCTGTCATCTCTGCTGCTGTCTGTGGTGGTGTCTATGCAACCTGTCCCTGCCTAGCAGCTTGTTCAAAGGGCTCCGGCTGTTGCTTTCGGCAAGCAACGGTTGGCTGCCGATTTTTTCTGCTGCTGATCTGCCCTGCTGTGGCTGCCATCTGTCACTCTGCAGGTTGGTATGTCTGGTGTGTGCTACCCTGACAGCCTGATTGGCACCATTCCCAACCTGTACTACTACGCTGCCAACAACCCCTCAGAGGCCACCATCGCTAAGAGGCGCAGCTATGCCAACACAATCAGCTACCTCACGCCACCAGCTGAGAATGCAGGTAGGGATTTGGCTGCCAGCTAATCAGTGAAGTTGCAACTCAACCTTTCCAATTTCCACGTTTGTCCTTCACTGCACGAACATACTGTGTACTGTGCCTATCAACTGTTGGGCCTGGTCACTGTGTGAACCGAGGCGACCATGCATCTGTTGCTAATTGCTCCCACCCTAACTTAGCAGCTCAAACCGTCTGCAACTTCAAGAGCGTTGCGCAAAACCCAGCTGCTGCAAGACATGTTGTCTGAACCCGACTGCTGTCTGATGCTCCTGCAGGTCTGTACAAGGGTCTCAAGGAGCTGAAGGAGCTGATCAGCAGCTACCAGAGCATGAGGGAGAGCGGCCGCGCTGAGCAGATTACAGCAACAATCATTGAGACCGCGCGTCAGTGTAACCTGGACAAGGATGTGACACTGCCAGCTGATGACGAGGCTGTCAAGGTGGGCAGGTCACCTAGGATTGGATCTGGGGTCTTAGCATATCCTGGCATATATCTGGTGCTAGTTGGCAACTTCATGCCGAGCTTCGTGCCTTGCAATGGTGTTTCAGCTTGGCAGGACCCAATCCTGGTGCTAGCAGCTCTCACAGCAGCTGCATGGCATCAACTGTCAACTTCTCACAGCCTTATGATGCTGCAGACCGAGTTCAGAAGAGGGTTGCACTCAGTCCCAGGAGCCTCTCTGATCAGTTAGCACAAACTCTGTTACAACTCTTGTCTAAGCATTCTGTAATGCTTTGCTGCTACCTTTAGGCTCTGACCGTTGATGAGCGTGACCTGATTATTGGTCAGGTGTACCGCAAGCTGATGGAGATTGAGAGCCGTCTGCTGCCATGCGGTCTCCATGTTGTGGGTGTGATGCCAACAGCTGAGGAGGCCATCGCTACACTCGTCAACATCGCCGAGATCGACAGGCCTGATCAGGTGGGGAAGGAGTTGTGAACAGCCCCAGCAGCTCTACATACTGTCCATGGCTCTGTCACAGCTCAAGTATGCTGTGCTGTGTAAACCCTTTGATGCCGTACTTCCGCCTGCTGGTTTGTGTGCTGGGCCCTGAATAGTTCTGCATCTGAAGCCACGAGTGTCAAGGTTAGCTCTGCCAACCGCTGACCATTGGCTAATGGTGTGTGCGCCTGCTGCTTCTGCAGAAGCCTTACCCTATCCGTGGTCTTCCCGGTATCATGGCTGAGGCCATTGGTCGTGACATTGAGAACATCTACCAGGGCAACAACAAGGGTGTCCTGGCTGATGTGGACCTGCTGCAGAAGATCACCGAGGCTTGCAGGTACACACTGGCTTGCGGTTGTGTACTGCTGAGCAGTAAGCATGAGCTGTCAATCAGCCATGCTGAGCCACGCTTTGTGTCCAGTTGCTGGCCAGAATGAGCGCACTTGATGCTGTACACACCATGTCCTGTACGATTGTCGGATACAGACTACAGCTGCTTGCAGTTTCACACAAAGCGTCATACAGTCCGATTCATATCTGACACTGAACCATCTTCCATGATTGCAGGGCCTGCGTTCGTGAGTTTGTGCTTGAGCGCACTGGCATTGACGGTCGTATCGGTCAGAACTTCCTGCCCAGCCTGCTGAAGTGGACCGGCTTCTACCAGGAGCCCCTCACACGGGCTCTTCAGGGCAGCCCATTCGCCCGCGCAGACAGGAACGAGCTGGGCAACACCTTCAAGTACCTGGAGTTCTGCCTGGAGCAGATTGTCAAGGACAATGAGCTGGGTGCTTTGGTTGAGGCTCTTGATGGCAAGTACACTGAGCCAGGGCCTGGTGGTGACCCCATCAGGAACCCGGGTGTGCTGCCAACAGGCAAGAACATCCACGCCTTGGACCCACAGAGTATCCCAACACAGGTGCGACCTGTGGCCGTGTGCGGGTGGGGCCTACGGCCAACACTGTTGTGGGCTGTTAGTTCTGCAGTTAATGGCTTGTGTGCATATGTCGCTTTCAACTCTACGTTGCGTGTCCCAAACGTTTCTGCACATCATCTGCATGATCCGGACCACGCACTTCTGCTGTTGTTAGAGACAAGCAGTACATGTTTGCTGTCACTGCAGGCTGCCCTGAAGTCCGCACAGCTGATTGTTGAGCGCCTGCTTGACCGTGAGCGCAGTCAGAATGGTGGCAAGTACCCTGAGAGCATTGCCCTGGTGCTGTGGGGGACTGACAACATCAAGACATATGGAGAGTCACTCGCACAGGTGGGTACGCGAACCCTGACAGGGTACAGTTTGCTATGTCAGCCAGGCTGGCTGAGATCATCATGTGTCTTGTGCAATGACACTGTTCCGTTTGTGTTCAAGCTTCCGCACTCACAGCGTTGTCCTCAACAACCAATTGTTTGCCGAAGCAACCAAGCTATGCCTGCGAGCTCAGACAAAAGCAGCCATGCCGGTCAAATTCAGGTGCTGAACCCTGACATTGCTGCGCCATCATGTGTTCAGGTGTTGATGATGGTTGGGGTGCGCCCAGTTGCTGACAGCCTGGGTCGTGTGAACAAGCTGGAGGTGATCCCTCTGGAGGAGCTGGGCCGCCCTCGTATTGATGTCGTGGTCAACTGCTCAGGTAAGAATGGTCTACAGCAATTGGCTCACTGTCCTAGAGCAGAATGTGATGTTGCAGTCTTGAGGTGACTGATGATTCCAGCATCGCAGCACCACGCTGCCGACCGAATTGCAGACTAACTGGGCTTAACTGGCACTCGCGCTAGCATGTTATGCAAGGTGGCTGAGATGTATCCGTTCCGTTGTACTGCAGGTGTGTTCCGTGACCTGTTCGTCAACCAGATGCTGCTTCTGGACCGCGCCATCAAGATGGCAGCCGAGCAGGACGAGCCTGATGAGCTCAACTTCGTGCGCAAGCACGCCAAACAGCAGGCAGCCGAGATGGGCGTCAGCCTGCGCGACGCAGCCACCCGCGTTTTCTCCAACAGCAGCGGCAGCTACAGCAGCAACGTCAACCTCGCAGTTGAGAACAGCAGCTGGAGCGACGAGCAGCAGCTACAGGAGATGTACCTGAAGCGCAAGTCCTTCGCGTTCAACTCCGACCGCCCCGGCGCCGGTGGCGAGGAGGGTCGCGAGATCTTCGAGCGCGCTCTGAAGACTGTCGATGTTACCTTCCAGAACCTCGACAGCAGTGAGATCAGTTTGACTGATGTGAGCCACTATTTTGACTCAGATCCCACCAAGCTGGTCCAGGGCCTGAGGGCTGATGGCAAGTCACCAAGCGCGTACATTGCTGACACCACCACAGCCAACGGACAGGTACGATAGGACTCCTACAGTGCTTCAGTACAGGTTGTGCTAATGTCCCAGCTTTAGGCCGCTGGGAAGTATTAGACTGCTTCAGCAGAGCCTCAAACTGCATGTTCTGAACCGGCGTTAGTGATTGTTTCTCTTTTTCTGGTGCCTGTGCGGGCTAGTGTGTACAGTTTAACTGGTAATGCAAACAGCATACTGCCAAGAATGGCAAGCTTGCAGTGGTTGGTACAACTGGGCCGCCATTTTGTCGGTCATCAGGCAAGTGCTCACCCCACCACCTGCATGTCCGAACCTTGCAGGTCCGTACTCTGGGTGAGACAGTCCGTCTGGATGCCCGCACAAAGCTGCTCAACCCCAAGTGGTATGAGGGCATGCTCAGCAGCGGCTACGAAGGTGTCCGAGAGATCCAGAAGCGTCTCACCAACACCATGGGCTGGTCAGCAACATCAGGCATGGTGGACAACTGGGTGTATGATGAGGCCAACAACACATTCATTGAGGACCCGGAGATGGCTGCTAGGCTCATGGAGGCAAACCCCAACAGCTTCAGGAAGTTGGTGGCAACCTTCTTGGAGGCCAACGGCCGTGGCTACTGGGATGCATCTGAGGAGCAGCTGGAGAGGCTCAGGCAGATGTACACCGATGGTATGGAACTGTCAAGCTGTTGCCATCTGCTGGTCCTGCGTTCTGCTACTGTTTGGCCAGGATGCGACATGCTGCTGGGCCGCCAGGCGCTGAGTAATCTCATGCTGAGCCTCGATCTTTGTTTGCATCCATATGCGACTACTGTCCTTGGGCACTTGATGCTGAATGCAGCATGTTACTGTAATGTAGTCTTCCGCTAACTTGTATGTGCTGCACTCAGTGACTGATACTAGTTACTCCCTTAACGGTAGGGAATGTGAAGTCGCTTCAACACACACATTACCCTTCCTCAACTTACGCTAGCGCTCTCTTGAAAGCGCTATGCGGAGCTCATTCATTCATTCTAGTTACTCCCCAAAACGCTGTACTTAGCATTGCAATGCTACTGCTGCCTTTTTCCCCCTGCAGTTGAGGACAAGATTGAGGGCATTGAATAAGCTAGCTGCCTCCCTTGGCAGTTGGTGCATCAGTTGCTCAACTCTTTATTTGCCTCGCTGGAGCTTCGGCGGTCTGTCAGTTGGCAGCAGCTGTGAGCCCCGTAGGCAGCAGTAGGTGTCAGGGTAGCTGAGTAGTCTGTTGGTGTGCATTTGTCTGTGGTGTTGTGCAGCTGTGGTTGTCTGTGGCTGGTTTGGTTGGGCCTGTGCAGGGTTGAGTGGAAGTTGTTACAGCATACTGTACAGGCAGGTGGTGGTTGTGGGCGGGAAGCAGCTGCTTTGCACTTGTGTTGGGGACACAGGGGCGGCTGTTGAGTGTTGACTGCTCTCTGTTTTGGTGTCTGCCTGTCCAGGCATGCAGGCAGGAGTGTTGTTGTGAGTGTGTTTGTTATTCTCGTGTGTGCTGGCCATGTGTCGCACATGATGATCCCTTTCAATGAAAGCCAGTAAAGGGATGTGCGGCTTGTCTGTGGCTGCTGTTGCTGCTGTGAATGCTGTGTGTGCTTGCATGGCTGCGGCAGCAGCATGCACACCACAGGCAGCAGCAGCCCTGGCGGAGCAGCGGTGCCCAGGGTTTAGGCGGCCATGCCAGCCGTCTGAACTCTTGGGTTTAGTGCATGTGTGCATTCTGTGAGAGAAGAGTGATTGTCAGTGTGACGAGCACAGTGTTGCATGCACCTACCGCTGTTTGACCAACACACATGCTGTTGGTCTTTTTGACAGGTTACTACTGATAGTAGGTAGGACTCATGTTTTGAGCGGCTTGTGCTGCGGTGCACAGCATTGCTTGGGCCAGGTTCATGCTTGCAGGGTGGGGGTGATGGGTTTGTATGTTACAGCTTTCATGTTACAACTGCCACTTGGATTGATTTCCAGGTCAAAACGGCTGCTAGGTTTGAAGAGTGTATTAGGAGTGAGGCTTCAATGCGTGTGAATGCTTGTCAGTCATGGGCCTCCTGTCCATTCAGCTGGGTGTATGCCTGTGTGGTGTGCTGGTGAAGCTGCTAGGCTGTGCTGTTTCGATTGCAGTGCAACAAGCGCTCTGTTCTGCTGGTGGTGTTCACAAGCTGGTTAGGTCTTCAGCAGCTCCTGGTTTTTGTCAAATCAATTGGCAATGTTCTTTCAACAGCACAAAGCACTGTCAAGACAGTGTGGTGTGTAACATAAGCATCTTCCATGACCATGACAAGGCTAGAAGCTGATGCCTATGAACACTGCTGCTCAAAGTCACAGCGGCTGAATGACCCTAACGTTCAGTAAAAGAGACTGAGAAAATGCAAACAGGAGGTATCCGATATACAGTTACAGCCGCACCAGATTTCACTGGGTCGTACAGCGACCTAAATGATCTACTTCAGAGGTGGCAACATTTTATGGGACCCATAGAGAATAAGTACACGACAGCATCAACGGCCGGCAGGTTGACCTATACCTAATCCATGTTTCCTTCCTCTGTACAGAGCTTGGATACATGAGTCACCAGTGGTGTCAGGGCAGAACCCGCATCAGCTTTCCGCAAAGTATACTGGTCGCTGTTCCAGTGGAGTCAGAACAGGTTGTTACCAGTATCAACCGCACATATTGATTGCAGCATGTCGAGCCGACTTCACACGTGTCCTGCCAGACACCAACTCCTTGATTCAAAACGAATGGAAGCCTTCGGAGGGTGTTTGGCAAACAGGTCGCCTGCTGCAGCATCTTGGTCATCCATGAACGTGCCAAGCTGTATGGGCGATGAACCAATGTCAGATGATGAGCAGATACATGCCAGCAGCCTTCGGAGGGTTCATAGCAGTCTAGAAGCAGGAGCAGAAGCATATATCGGGTGGCGGCCCCTTGCATGTATAATGCAGCAGTATTCAGCTATTTGCTTGGCATTTCCTGTTGCATGAGCTGAAACTTCACATGCCAGCAGCTTTCTTTGGCACACGTCCTTACGCCAGGTTATGATCAGTTGATCATGACACACCTACTCAGTACTTGAAGTCTTACTTCTGTCAAGTTAGCTATAGCTGATCAGGCTACCGCAGTGGGCCGCAGGTTCAGCCAGCACCTGGGCACATTATCGTCCAATTGGCTTTGCAAGCTAGGATCTTGTCAGCCACTCATTATGACAACTGATGCCACCAAGTCTTGATGCCTTCAACCTGAAGTGTGTGCACTGTGGCTCTGCGTTTAATGTACTGAGGACTGCCAGCTCACATCAAACATGCAAAACCACTGATCCAATGCAGCCTGCATTGGATCAGTGGCACATGTAAGTTGAAGTTACATGTGTTGGCATGCCAGTGACTGGGCAGTCGGACTCACTGAGGGTATGAACATGTACGTAAGCTGACATTTGCGTTATTGCATGAGTTTGATAAAAAACATTGATTCAACTCAATGTTGAACAAGACACATGGATCAACACCCTGCAGGCTGCATGCCAGGTCATACCGCAATGCCCACTTGTTGTAAGGGGGAGGGTGTGGCCCGCACCCTGTTTCATGCCAAGGTACCATGGGCTCCTTGTGTCAAGCAGCACAAGGTTTCAGAGCTTGACAGTAGCAGCCGCCACAGTGTCACACTTGCATGCTGTTCACCAGTGCCACCTGATGATCATAGGTATTGCTTCACGGCGTTCTCCCGGAGAACAGCGGCTGTTAATAGATATGAACAGCACATACGCACAGAGGGAGTCTTGAGGCATGAAATCAGCATGATGAAAAAGACATTAGCAATCTGATAAACAGGATCAACAACATTGACATCACAGCATCTGCTGGTCCCAATGTATAGGCGGCATTTGCGATGTATATGCCATTTGTTATTCAAAGCTGCCAGCACAAGTTGTCATTGGTGGGTAAGCAGTTTATGTTAACATTAACCAACTGACACTCCAAGACTTAACCGCCCCAAACTGAAACCCTCCCAGCCTAGCCAGCGAGCCAGTGAGTGACTCATTCATTGAGTTGGCAACCGCAAGGCGATGAGGCTCATCAGACAACAAGACTCGCCCGAGCAAGGTTGAAAATGACCAGGCAGTTGACATGCGTGCAAAGCAACACCGGCAGCAGCAGCAGCAGCAGCGGCAGCAACTTGTTGGCTTGTTCACCTCTTCCAGGCTGGCCTCTAGATCGCCAACACTGACAGCAAGTGCCTCGGGCCCCACAGTGGCAGGTGCCTGTACTGGTACACTGTATTGCGGCAGCAGCAGTGACAGCAGCCTGCACTGCTGCGTGTCTTTGCAACCAGAGGCCATAGTGCTATGGCTGGTGGGTAGCTAATATATACAGAGGTCACCCCTTTGGTTAGTTGTGCACTCTCAGGCTGACACAAGCATCCACTGGATCCACTGAGTTGGCATCCCTGCCCTCCTTGGTCAACATCCTGCACAGCTTGCTTGCTGCTCAACTGCAGATTCATCTACACCTGTATGTTGGTGAGCAGGCACAGAGGCTGTGACAATCTGGACAGGATGGGTGACAGCAGCACTCCTCGCTCTGGCAGATTTTGCAGCCACCTTTCAGAAGTTCCAGGCACTGAATCCAGGTGTTCTTGTTCCGCATGGGAAGTTTCATCTTTGACCGCAGCCAGTTTACTGCTTTACGGATGAAATGTGGCCGTATATATGGGCCATAAACACTTGTTTGCTGATCAGGTTTTTGATCGGGTCTTTAACATACTCAATATGAATCGCAAGTACCATACTGCTTGTGGCCTTAGCGCTACCACACTGTGACAGGCTATAGTTTGCTCATGGATGCATGTTTCTTTCTCGGCAGACAGGGCGGTCTGGCAGCTAGCACCCCAAATCAATGCTAGTCGCAGTCGATGTGTTGTGCTTAAGGAACAAAACCTGCCGATATGCTAGCACACACGTTATGCTGTAAGACCGCGGACACTGCCCAGTCGACACTTTGACCGTCAACTTAATTTCCATGCAAATCAAACGCTGATTTGCATTCAAAAAAAGGGTGGCATTCACATCAGCAATACTCCACAGCCACAACCACAAGCACAGCAGTTGCAGCGTAACGTCAATTGGCTGTCAGACAGTCGGCTGGTGCATTGCTGCATACTGCGTGGGAGAACAAGCCCGAGTGGGCACCCACTGCAACCGGTTGCAGACTGCAAAGTGCAACAGCTTCAGGGACTGCCCGCAGCCAATGCCCACGAGCCCTGATTACCAGCTGAGGGCCCAGAACAGATTTCTGAGAGGCTTGTCGCCCTGCGCTGTGTTAGGCGCGACCCGTCTGACAGCGCCATCGGCGATTTGAAAAGGAAGCCCACACTGTGAGCAGAGAGGGGGTAGCAGGGGAGGAGTGCAGTAAGGACAAACGACAGGCAAATTCAAACGTCAAGGCCTTCTGCCTTTGTGAAGACCCGATTCACAATGGTCTCCTCAACTGCCAGTATTTGAACGCGTATTTGACAGAGAGGGCAGAACAGCTTGGTCCCAGAGTGCTGTCAAGCTCTGCCTTATTCCTTGATCCATCACACGCTGAGCACATCTGGCGGTGAGCGAGTAGATCCCTGTCGAACTCGGGCCGTTGTGCCGCTGTGCTACCTTCGGCCTCGGGCCGCTGCCAAAGGGTTATTGAGGTTGCTTCGGCGTTTCATACTGAGGCTGTCAACGAAGGAAACCATATCACAAAGGCGCCCGACATCTTGCCGAAACGGGCGATATGCAGCTGACTCGGGCCTTTAGGGCCCAAAACAGCTCTGGTCCGGCATTCGTTGCCTACAGAAAGGTGTGTGAAAGGGTTATTCCAGCCATGAAGTGCTTGCGCAGGGCTGATCGGCAGCGCGGGACCTCTGCAGCCATTCTGCCCTGTACTCAACATTGCAGCCCACACATCACTTCGAAGCAGTTATATAAGGTATGTGTTGCAACTGCAGAGAGCTCGCAGCTTCGCAGCTGTTGTACCCGCCCGTAAGCAAGCGGAAAAAAGCAAGACACCAGTGATCAGTGCTGAGGACGCTCCACTCCAGGATCGTTCAGCTGATCTCAGCAAGCTTAACGGCCTCGTCAAGGTAACCTGAAATCCCTCGTCTTCAAATGCCTTGTCAGCGCGCCACACTTTTAATGCTGTCGGCTCAGCCTGAACTGGTTGTTGAAGCCTGTACTGCTTGTTGAACAACCTGACATCAAGTTTGCTAAGCTCCGTGTTTGTCTTCCAGTCCTTTGGCAGTTCCTTGTAGTGTACGCTGTATGGTTTGACCTGGCGCGTAGGCGTTCAGCGGGACAGCAGCAGCACAGCATCCCAACCGACTTGTGTTTTGTGTTGACTTGCAGGGCGGTTTACAGCAAGACCTTGATGTGTCTGGGCTTGACAAGCACACTGACCAGCTGGAGGTGGCGAATATATATCTGGACAACCTCATAACACAGGTACGTGCCAAGTGCCTTAGTCTGTCGAAGCAGCAAAGTGCCTCAGTCTTTAAAAGCAGCAGCAACTTCCAGGTCCAGCCTTGGCATGCAGCTGTCTGCTTGCTGATGGTTGCAGACATGCTACATCTATGCGTAGTACAAAGCACAGCAGCACAGCAGTGCAGGTTGGCAGCCAGCTACCCAGTAACGAACTCCCTGTCAGCTATGAACCTCGACAGCAACCGCTAGCGCTTACAACGCTCATGAACCCACGGTCTAGTGGGCAGTCTGTTGAGAAATGACGCCAGCTTTGCTGCTTGCTGCATCAGGAGTCTGCACTCAATCACAGCACAGACAGCAATGATGCAAGCACCGCAGCAGCAACTGAAACCACACCAGCTGCAGTACCAGGCCGCCGTGGACGCCGCACATCCCGCAAGGCAACCAGCAGTGCAGAACCAATAGCAGAGGGCAGCTCAACACCTGCAGCAACAGCAGCTGCTGACGAGCCTGCTGCTGATGCTTCAAAGACTCGCCGTGATCGCAAAACCTCCCGCCGCGTGTCATCCGTGCTCTCTGAGGAGCCGCAGGACACATCAGCAGTGCCTGATGCAGTAGCAGCAGCTGCACCTGTCCTGCACAACCCTGACCCACCCCAGGACCCACACGCCCCTTCAGCAGCTGCCCAAGGCCGCCGTGGCCGTCGCACAAGCCGCAAAACTACAGCAATGGATCCCTTACCAGTAGGGGCTGCCACAGCAACTCCTGTGGTTGCTGCTGTTGCTGAGGCCGTGGCACCTACCAATGGCAATGGCGCTGCTGCCAGACGAGGACGCCGGGCCAGCCGCAAGACCAATGCTGTTGAGCCTGTGGACGCAGCTGACTTGACACCTGGTGAGCACCAGAATCCTTTGTTTGCTTGTTTCTTGGCACAGTACTGCTTTCGGACACGTTTGCTGTATACACTAGCTGTGGTACAAGCACATCCCACAAGCAGCCGGCCTCAACTCAGTGAGCCCAGCGCTGAACCATCAAAGGTGTGTTGTGGGCTCCCTATGGGGCGATGTGGAAGCATTGACCTGCGTATTGCCCAGCCAATGCCAATCCCTGCAGCTCTTGCCAAAGGTCCATACATACACGTGTGTCCTCTTTCACCTGCTCCATCCTTCCTTGGTGTCGAGTCACTGACGGGTAGTTGCTGTGCTTCTGTTGCTGCTGCTGCAGCTGCTGAAGATGGCCCTGCTACCCCCACCAAGCGTGGTCGCAGAGCTACCCGCAAGAGCAGCGTGGTCGAGCCAGCTGAGCCTGTAGATGCAGCATTACCAGAAGCAGCTGCATCTGATGTGGCAGGTACGCATCTGGTTTACAATTTCCTGTTGCCGACCCCTGAGCGCCTGAGTGTGCTCATTATGTTTGAGCGTGTGGTCGTGTGCTTGATGCCTACTAGTGTTTTCATCGCTTTGCGAAAGCCTCAGAGCTCCTGGGCAGCTCTGTCAAGTGCTGCTGCAGCCAGTATTGAGCTTCTGCCTGTATGGAAGCAGCCAGCATATGTCAAGGAAGGTACTGTGAAACCCCAGCTTTCCTTGGGCCCAGCCAACGCAATCATCCTATGTGCTTCCTGCTGCTGCCATATCAGTGTCGCTGCTGCTGTTGCTGCTGCTGTGCAGCTGCTGAGGACGGCGCTGCTGCTCCAGCGAAGCGTGGTCGCAGAGCCACGCGCAAGAGCAACGTGATTGAGCCAGCTGAGCCAGTGGAGGCGACATCAGCAGCAGCTGCTGCTGCAACAGTGGACACGCCAGGTGGGATATGGAACAGGCCTTTTGTCAGCATACTGAATGAGCAGATGTTGTCAACAATTGTGTTGGTGTGTTGTACCTGCCAGCAACCAGCGCGCAGTAGTGTTGTGGTGTTATTGCTGATTGACCACAGCAGTGGGGACACTCTGCCAGCAATGCTAGTGGTACTCCCTGGTTGGCACAACTTGAACCCCAGTCCAGCTTGCTGGCTGGGTGTATGCTCGATGGTACAAGGACTAAAAGCTAGGAGTTGCAGAGGAGTGGCTTGACCAGGTACCCCTTCTGCTCTTGACTGGTCCTGTCATTGAGGCCAGTAGGGCAGCAGCAGGCATGTGCATAACAGACTGATAGGCAGCAAGAGGTGGTGCCTGGTATGGCAATTTGACATCCTGCTATGCACCAGCATACATTGTTACATGCACACACGAGATGGTGTATTCCAGCATGACTGTCACACCTTTCAGTTCCTCATCAAGCCTCTGCTCCTGCTGCTGCTGCTGCTGCCATGCAGCTGCTGAAGTTGCTGCTGCTGCTACCCCCAGCAAGCGTGGTCGTCGTACCAGTCGCAAGAGCAGTGTTCTTGAGCCAGCTGAGCCCATTACAGCCTCCACGGCAGTAGCTGATGCACCAGGTGGGGTCAGACACATGAACATCTCAGACATCTTGTCAGTGTCAACGGGGTCATGCCACCTGATTGCAGTCTGCATGTGTTGTCCTGATTCTGTTCATACCTACCAAGCCACGGAGGGGTGTTCATCATAAGGCTTGTGCTTTTTGGGTCGTGTA
>NSMO01000591.1:0-13606 GCA_002588565.1 Coelastrella sp. UTEX B 3026
GACATGGCATTTGCTGCCTATACACATGCCGTAACTTTGACTGAAAGGGCAACTGACAGTCTGCCATGTTGAATAAACGGCCCCCTGCCGACGCACCTGTGCTTGTGCTGTAACCAGCTGTGCTTTTGCTGCCAGTGCCGCATGATGCAGTTCATCATGTTCCCGCTGCATCTCTCGGTAGCGCTCCTCTGCCTCTTCCAAGCTGTTCTGCTGAGCTGCAGCTAACTCTTCAAGCTCTCGTGCCTACATGCAGGAGATGGTGTCACATGCAGAGTTTGCTGGTGGCACTAGCTAGAGCAGCACTCAGCTGACTGCTGCTTTGGGTCTAAGACATACAGAAGCATTCTGCTAGTGATTACGCTCTGCTGTGCCGGCTGCTGTACACACATGCTGCCACCGTAGAGCTACCCCATGGCCCCCTCCTCTGCAACCAAATTTGCTAAACATGCTGACTGCTCAGGGGCAACAGCAGCGTCAAGTCACGTCCAGCTTCTGTGAGAACAGATGCACCAGCTGACAGTTGTGAGTTCCCACCTTCTTTTTCAGCTCTTGCTCTTTGCCGTAACTCTCCTGCAACGCTGACTTGACCTGGGAGTTTTGCTCCTTCAGCTTGTCACGCTCAAACTCTACCCTGTCCCGCTCAGCACGCTCAGTGCTCAATGACTGAGTGAGGTCTTGCACCTGCAGGAGCAGATGGTGGGATAGGAACTCTGGCAGTGCTGCTTGCGTCACTTGCAGCAGGCTGGATCGATCTTGAGTTGCCACGACACCCTGTCGGCCCAGCTAGGAGCCAATTGCTTGCTTACAACACACTCTCAGCATGTCTTGTTGCTGCAATGGAAGTATGTACTAGCTTCCTGCAAATGCGGTCGGCTTGGTCCCACGGGCTAGCCACTGCTGCACGTGGGATGAGCTGTGGCAGCTGTTGTAAGATCTCAAACAAACACAGGCTGCAGCTCTAACCTGGTGTGCCAGGTGATCCCGCTCTGCTGTCAAGATGCCCACTTCGTTCTGGTAGGTGGCCACTTCCCGCTGATTTAGATCTATTCTCTCCTGCAAGTTGCCCATCTCAAATCTGCAACACAGCAGCATGTGCTGGTTTGTGTTACTGCTGGCTGACAGCTGGTTAGTGGGGTTGTCATGGGTAGGCAAAAGCTTCTATCATATGCAACTTTTTGCTCATGCAGTCGCTCAATACAGCCAGCACTGCTGTTTCATGGCATGAGCGTAGCCGCCGTAGTAGCGCCGCAGCAGCCACTGCAAGTGTCTGTCGCCCGGACTAGTGCATGTCTGCCACCATTGCAACCACTGCTTGAGTCAGCACCACCACCGGTGCCAAGCGGTGTTGGGGCGCAGGCAGCCAATATACCTGAGTGCATCCAGCTCAATCTGCTTGCTTTTCTTGTCTTTGGCTTTGAACATGCCTTTGAGCGTGCCCTGTTGACTTCTCCCATCTTGTCCCTCTGGTCTGCCGCCAAGCTCATACCGCATTGACATGCGTGATCCCCCTCCCCTGCCCATCTCTGAAGGTGCGAGCTCTGATGCTGCATCGTCCATCTCACTTGCTGCATATGCTGCAGGATCAGCTGATAGGGAGTTCGAGTGGCCATGGCTACTGGTCAGCTCCCCAGGGCGACCATGTACCTGGGCAGTGGTTGAAGCGGCTCGACTTGGGCTCTAGGAAACATTTGAAGGCGTCTCAACTTGGTGCATTACGGAAGCAATGCGCACAGGATATCAACATATCAAATAAATATCAAGAACTGCTGTTGTCACCATGCCCTTGATGTTGCTCCTATCAGGGTCCCTGCCAGCATGACAGGCACCCACCTCAGCGTCCTTGTGAGATGTCTTGAACGCCTTCTTGAGCTTCTTCCAAGTGCCTCCTTTCTTGCTACTTCCGTAAAATCCGTCACCGCCTTGCGTACTTGCGGTTTCTGGGAAGCCTGCCTCGCTCTCAGCTGCTGCAACTGACTTTGTTTCTTCTGCCACCCCATCTAGCTGCCCTTCAACAGCTAGCATGTCATCCATCCTATAAAGTATCTACTTGATGCCCTTGAATTAGTGCTCAGCTCTCTGTGTTGGTGCCAGCTGTTCAATCCCTACAGATGGCTGACGAAGGCTGTGTAGCAGGCGTGCGCAACCTGCACGCCCTCAGGCCCGCTCACACCTAGTAGGTACGGTTATAGGGCACAGCCCGATGCGGACGTAAAAGCAGACAGAGATGCCACAGGGTCAAGCAACAGACTTTGACTCCCCGCAGCTCATACAGCAGTTGCACACGATGAACGGACCCGCAAGGCATTCATCGCAACCAATAGAAACATACGCTTCACCCTGTTCTGCAACAGTTGTATTGCACGCTGGTGTTTTGAAGTCCGTTAACAGCAAGGAGGTATGATAGGCTGGCCTGGTGTGAGAGTCAAGACAAACTTCACAGGCGACAATAGCGGGAGCTCTGTATGCTGCATCGCTTGCATGCTCTGCACAATGGAGAGCACTGACCTGTCTGGACAAAACCTGAAAGTGACTTCGCTTGCTCCGTTTCTGCGGATGAAATTAACACTCAGTAGGTAGTCTGCTGATTATATCTGCTGTAGGGCGCCTGATCAGCTGCGCAGCTTCAAAGGCCACAGGCGCGGCATGCTGGTCCAGAACGCTACAGGTGCTGTTGCCAAGCCTCAAATTGCCCTCGTCGGATTACCGGTATTTATGTAAGCTCAACGCAGCTGCCTGTGCTGGCATAGACAGCGACAATGGTCCTGGCAGTACAGGCTGAGCACGGCCAGCACGGAAGCCACACTGCTGGAAGACCCGTCAAAGCCCTCTTCCTTGTGGCTAAGAACATGCAAGTAAATGCAAGATTGGCACAAGCGCAGCGGCCATGGCAAAAATCCGCACGAACCTCCCCGCCATGGTTTTCGCACCAGGCATATACTCCGGCATGGGCTCTGGGAGGCCTGCCAAGCTGCATGCCATGCATCGCAGATGGAAACACCGTGTTGGTTAGTGCGTGATGACAATTTCAAAAAGAATATCCTCATTGCTAGGTTACATCAGTCGAAACCCTAATCAGGTTCTGCTGTAGCAGACAGTCCCGTGCTTGCACCCCCATAGCATGCTGGTAATCAAACAGATTGGCTAAACCCCACCAGCTCAGAATGCAAGCACAGTGCAGCACTTATACCGCAGCATCCATGCTTGTTGCCATAGCACGAGGACGATGCTGGTGACTGCTGTGTGGCTGGCAGGACACAACCTGCTGATGCTGCCATCTGGGAACTTGCTGCATGCCTGGCAGGCGAAAAGCCAAGGCTGTTGCGGCACTGCCTGCTTGGCAGTCACGTGCGGTTACTCCTCATCAAACGCTGTCATTGGGGTCAGGCTGGAGAGGCCCTGCATTTGCGGCAGGGCCCCAAGCGCACTGGCAGTGCCCTGCGGCATACAGGCGCTCTTTGATGTGCTACTGCAGCGTTATCCCACGCTGTGGCTCAGACTGGTATGCAGCACTCTTGTGAGCCTTGCCATGCTACTGTGCTGTGAAGGGGCCAGCGTCTTTTGTGCTGTCGTGTTCATGTTGCGCCGCACTGCGCCGGGACTGCGCCAGCTGTTTTTGCTGCCGCTGCTACTAACGCTGCAGCTGGTGTGGGCTCACAAGATGACAAACCTGCTGCAACCAAACCAAGGACAAGCCCACCTCTTGATAGTCTGTGAACATCGAAAGTGAGCAGGAAGCAAAGACCAAAACATTCGTGCTGGTGAACAAAGCTGGCTTCCCTGTATGCAGAGTCCCCTCACTGTCTGACCACCTGCTGCTGCTGTCATAGGCTCATAGCAGCAGCTATCTATTCACAAATCGCTGGTGATTCACATCCTCAAGGGCTTCGACGTCAAGTGTTGATGGCATGCTAGGTACCAGTGAGAGCCTCAGCTCATCACCATTGCATAAAGCACCGTAACTTGGCCTAACATGCTGCTGCCTTGAAGTTGATGCTCACGTTGGGCAGAGACACCAATACAATGTCACCCTGTCACCACCTACTTTCTTTTGCACAACGGGCTGGTGCCGTCCCTGATGTGCTGCAATTGTTGTTTGTCCTGCACAAAGATTTGGGGCTCAGCCAGCACATACACTTGCTTGACATGCACCCTGCAGATTGAGTAGATTCTTACTGTGGTAGGCATAGCGCTGCTAGTGCAAAGAAGCGATTGGTTCTCAGGAATCGGCTGGCTTTGCTGCAGCTGGGCCTGTGCGCTTACATGAAAACATTGTAAACAGTCGGCTGCATCTTGCACATTGGCATGCTGCCGCACGTTTCCTCCTGCGTAAGCTGATGGATTCTCCAACAGCACTGAGAGTGCATCCTGCTGCGGCATACTCAAACTGCTGCAGCAGCGTGCTTGCTGTATTGCTGCTGACATGCTTTGCAGCAGCACATATTACACAAGCCTTGATGTACGTGCGTGTGAGTTACTTCAGCGTTCAGTTACATGGGCAAGCTACACCAGAAATGGGCAACACCCATCGGCAGGCAAGTGGCGTGCACACCGATCTGCAGCACGCTTAGTGCTCTGGTGGTCCCGCTGCGCAGCACGGCTTTTGCTGTGGTGTTTGGAGCATCTCGTGGGTTCATGCTGATTGCTGGTCATCATGACTGTGGCAAGTATTACAGTGACCAAATTTCTGCCTCAGGCAATGCAAAGCCTTGTTTGCCTAATGCTGTATATAATTGATAGGGTTGGTACTCGCGCCCACTAAGGCTGCATCTAGATGGTGTGTATAGATACTCTTTGTCACTATTTTGACTTGAGGGCAGTACATGGCATGCAACAAACACAAACTTTGTGTTTGTGTCGTGAGGACACCAACACGATCTCACTTTGCATGGCTCGATTGTTGAAGTGTCTCGCCGTCAATCCCAGCTGCTCCATGCATTCACGCACGTCTACTTCGTCTGGTGCTGTCTGCTGTTTGGCCAGTCTTTCCTCATACACACCTTAACAACAGAAGCACTGACTGTACTGCAGTCCTGATAAAATGGTTCAGGCGTAACGTCTCGCCGTGCTACTATCAAGCAACTTTCCAGATGTGGCAGGGTAATGTCTTGAGACAACAGGAGGCAGGCCACTGCTGATACCTCAGTATAGTGACAGGACCTCTGTACAGTACATGCTCTTGCAGGAACACAGTCGGCAGTGCCTCACCGTGCTTGCGGTATACTGGGAATACAGCGCATTGGCTTTATCGCAGCTACGCGCAGCAGCACACTGCAGTGTGGGCTTGCGAGCTACACCAGTCAAGCAAGGGAGACGGCAACGTTCAGAAGTTGAAAAGCCTGCCTGGTGTGATCTTCGCTAGGTGGGCTTGAGCCATGCGCAATGAAAACTTCTGATTAAATTATACTCCAATTGCAACAAGCCTTTCATTTCCCTGCAAAAGCCTTCTTGTCCTGCCAGACCGTTTTTAAAAAAGGCGGTCCTGTGCACATCTCAGCCAATACCAGTTCCAATTATTTTCTCGTTCGATAACTATGCAGATGATGGATTGCCAGCCCCAGATCTAAGCTCAGACGCTTCCGAACTCTGTCAGGACAAATGTTGGCAGCAAGCAGCACTCTGTGCTGCGGGCCTAGAATAAACGCAGCCGCTAGCGTACGTCGCCAGCCATTCCGGTGCATCGCCCGTGCCTTGCCTGGATCGCAAGAGGTTGCAACGCCAGCACAGCAGCGTTCTAGCGGAATTAGCACCTCTTTCGGCAGCTTAGCACCAGCACAATCATTTCAAGTAGCACAGCAAACAAGGCAGCACGCATGCAGTCGACGCAGCAGCGTTGTATGTCAAGCAGCTGCTGCTGCGTTGCCGCTGGCAGATGAACCTTCAGGTGCGAGAGGCCTGCCTGCATACACAATCTAGGAACACGTACATTGGTTTCAGGGCTTTATTAATACACCTATGGCAGTTGCCAACTCAGCCGGCGCCGATCCCGCGGCGATCCAGATTGAATTGCATATCCTTGCTGGTGTGTACTGCTACTGTATCAGCAGTCCATAGCAGTCTGCCGATTTAGCAACTTGCCGTAACGGTTTATCTTTACCACAATGTCAACACACGAAACATAGTATTTTCGCGAGAATTGCTGCATATGCTCTCTGTATGTGCAGGTCTCAGCAAGCTTCTTGCCAACATTAGGGCGTGTATGTTCGCTGCTTGGACATTCACACTAGCAATCCCGCTGTTTTGCGTAATGATGATTATGGCACTACCAGTACTGGCCTTGGATAAGTTCAGGTCGGTGCTTACAAGTATATAGCACAATGCCAGCAGCCGTGTCTGGCGGCAGCAGCAGCAACTTTCCTCGTTCATTGGGCCACAGCAATCATCCATCGAACCGCTGTCCAGGGTAGCATGAGCGATGGTGACAGACTCGTACGCAGCAATAATGCTGCCCCGCATTGGCAGTGTCTTACTGTAGCAGCAGCAGCAGCAGCATTCCAATGAAGCCCGTGATGCAGGCCGCCATGCTCTGAAACTTACCCCCTCTTATGCTAGCAATCTGCGTCAGCAGTACAGCAGTAACATTGGCCCAAGTTGCGGTCTTAGACGCCAGGGGTTGGCGCTGTACTACGCCTGATTGACCACGCACCGGTCTGCTCTGTTTCCAAAGCAACAACACACAGCCAGCCTCTGTTGAAGGACAACCGTGGTGCCCAAAGCATGCAGTTGTATAATCAGGCAGGCACCAACGTTACAGATTGCACCTCTTGCAATGGCGGCATTGGGATGATTGACTGTGTGCTCGCACAACATGCGCAAAAAGAAGGCCACCACAGTTACACATTAAGCGGTGAAAACAAGCACATACAAGTCGCCCCACTGTCTGTGTGCATATCTGTTCCCTGCAGGCGGTTAGCGCAGCACTTTGTAAATAACCTATGGGCGATTGCCAGCACAACTCCCTTCTATAGTGTAGAGGTAAGAACGGCGATCTTCAGTGAAATACCAGAACCTTGATATTGCAACAGCACGCAGGGCTGGAAACAGTACCGATTCTGTTCACATCAGCTTCTGCTTACTGGTATTTGTGGTGTAAGCTCGTTTGGTTTGTGGACCTTTGGTCCTTGCATTCGCTTGCAGCAAATGGACGCCATTTTGTTATGACAGCACCGTTGAATGACAGCAGCCGCACAGTGTCTCGGTATTCACTGCAGTTCAGCACAGCAGCAGTGCCGGCCGGACCTGGCAGCAGTGCCAAGATTCAAACAGCAGCAGCAGATGGTCGTCAGTTCCAATAAATAGCAGCGTTGAATGAAGACAGCAGCCACACGGTGTCTCAGATCATTGCAGTACAGCGCAGCAGCAGTACCTGGCAGCAGTGTCAACAGCAGTTGGTACTTTGCATTCAACAGCAGCAGATGCACATCAGCTCCCAATAACAGCACCATTGAATGACAGCAGGTTTGGTTTCAGTATAACACGGCAGCAGTACCTGGCAGCAGTAACAACAACAGTTGATGGTTGCATCATCATTGACAACAACACCAGCAGATGCCAGCCGCTCTCAGGAACGACAGCATCCGCACTGGCTCTCTGAATGGGCTGCAGCACAGCATGTAACATGGAGTACCGGCTTGCTGTTGATCCACTCCATTGGCAGCAGCAGCAGCCGTCATTGCGGCCAAAGCTTTGTAAATCACCTAACTGCATGTTGGCCTGTGTAGTTGTTCTAGACTATGAAGGAATCGCTAAACGGGATGGAACTGATACTTTATGATCCGCCTGTGAAATATCGCGTGCGGGCCGATGGCCGTATGGCTATGGCTGACTGGTAGCAGTTGGTTGATATGTGGGAGACACTGTACTGCCAATGCAAGACGTTTACTTACAAGGAGCTGCTGCTGTTGCTGCTGCTGTTTGTTAACTGTAGATAGTTGGCAAGGAGAATTTGCCTACATCATCAACGCCAGCTGTCTATGTGGCAAATCACCAAAGCTTCATGGTAAGTGTTACAGCTGTGAAATAACACGTCAATTAACACCTTTCAGCTGTTGAATGACACATAGCAGATGACACCTTGATTGTGTTATTTGTGATGCCTTTTATTGTGCTGTTTCGTCACAGCCGTGTGGCCAGAATGCCTCGTGCCTCAGATATACAAACATCATGTATATATGATACACCTCCATCTATCTTGGAATCGTGCAAAAACATGGCGGGTATTGTACTATCAATCGAGCCGGCAGAGGTTGTATCTGGGCAACGACTAATCAGGATCCAACTCTCGTGACTGCGTCTCAAAGATGCGGACAGCTCTCATTGCTCTCTATCAGTGACCGCTGCTGCTGCTGCCACCGCTGCTGCTGCTGCTGCTGGTGCCTGCAGGATATCTATAGCTTATTCCATCTGCAGCGGCCGTTCAAATTCATCAGCAAGACTTCAAACTTCCTTATACCCATTGTGGGCTGGTCAATGTTCTTAACAGGTAAGCACGCCAGCTCAGCAGCAGCAGCAGCAGCAGCAGTTGTCGTTGCAGCAGCAGCAGCACTCAGCAGCAGCAGCAGCAGCACGACAGCCGTCACAGGCACAGCAGTCTTTGTTCATCTAGGGGTGCATTGGGCATTCTGGAGGGGGGCGTGAGGGGGTCCTCTGACTCCGCACTCAGCAGCAGTAGCAGTAGCAGCAGCAGCAGCAGCAGCAGCAGCAGCACATTGACAACCCCCACAGGTGCAGCAGCCTTTGTACCTCTATCAGTGTTGAGCGTTTGAGTGGCATTGCAGCCTCGTACTATTTATCAGAAAGTGTCGCACTGTCAGCTCCAGCTGGCCAGCAACACTGCCCAGGAGGCCATTGACAGCTCTATACCATAGCTAGAAACATCAAGATCAGGAGACGGCGCAGGTGGGATCCGGGTGACAGAGCAGGACTTGCTGTCCCAGCAGTGTGTTCCTAGCCAACTTCAAGGCACACAGCTGGCAGTTTAGTCAGCAGGAGAAAAATTAGAAACCCAGTTAGCGGAGAGTATTCCCGAGGTGGTGAAAGTATCCACATGAGAGTAGTACCTTCCCCCTCTGACGATTACTGGTTTTTCTTGTGGGTGGCGAGGATTGTGTATTTTTGCAGCCATCATCAAAGTTTTATGTTACAGTTTATCATGCTTCGAAATCAGTAGTAGGTAATGGTTGCTTGTGCCGTCGTGTTATTTGCTGCAGGTCACAATCACAAGCCACCGTCTGGGTCAACAGTAATGTGTATCTATATAAGCTTATACAAGCTACCCACCAGTCATAGCTCTATGGCCATCGGCCCCGTGCCCCATTTCGCAGGCGGAAAACAGTAATGTGTGTAATGTATTATTGCTGCTGCAGGTCATATCATGTTGAACCGAGTAGATCGCCGCAGTCAACTCAAATGTCTACAAACATGCATAGAAATGCTCTCAAAGGTAAAACATGGGGTAACATAGAGGTTTCTTGGCACTGATGATGCAGTTGTGTATGTGTGGGGGGTTGGGGGGCGGGTGGGGGGAGGGCTGCCAATTACTGAATGCAGCAGCAGAGGGGGGGAGGACGGTGCTGTATCATGCAACAGCAGCAGTGCTGAATGCACAGCAGTCTGCTGTATCCACTGCTGCGTTTTGAGGCCCGAGTTTTTTGTGTAGTGCTGATCAAAGTTGTGATAAAGACTTTGAGGTATAGCTCATGTGTTGCTGCTGCTGCTGCTGCTTCTGCTGCTGCTGCTTCTGCTGCTGCTGCTGCTGCTGCAGGGTTGCAGTTGTCTGTTTTTCCCTGAGGGCACCCGCAGTGCAGATAAAGTGATGGGTGGCTTCAAGAAGGGCGCGTTCAGTGTGGCGGTGAAGGCGGGAGTGCCAGTGGTGCCGATCTCACTTATAGGAACAGGTGAATTCTTGCAGTCAGAGCGGCAATACTTCAAATATTCTACTTTATGTTCCAAAGTAAACCAGTTAAATGAATCCTATATCCAAAAAATTTCTTTTACCTCCAATTTAAACTAAACCATGTAGATATAGGGTTGACAGTATCCTGTGGTGCAGCGGGCATTCAGTGTGGCGGTGAAGGCGGGAGTGCCAGTAGCGCCAATAACACTTATAGGAACAGGTACAGAATGGCATTCAAAATGACAAAGTATTGGAGCCGTATTGTTGTATATGACCTACCCACCGGCCATAGCTCTTTGGCCGTCGGCCCTGCGCCCCATTTCAGAGGCGGAAATCTCATGGTGAACTTGTCATGAGTCGAATGTGGTACAAGCTATTCGGGGAGGCGGGGGCCTCTTGCTGGAAATGGTAACAAAGTAGTGCCAATCACACTTCTAGAAACAGGTATACTCATGCCTCAAGAGTGACAGGATACTGCAAGCATAAACCAAACCATGTAGATAATAAGGATGATAACATTCTGTTGTGCAGCGCCCTTTTTTTGCTGCTGCTGCTGCTGCTGCTGTGTCCAGGTGACGTATGCCTGTCGGTTGTAACACATGTACGCCGCGTTGCAATTGGAAATACTACTACATCTGCTATAATAGTACATCCACAAGAGTACCGTTTACGCTGCAACTAGATCATTGCTGCTGCTGCTGCTGCTGCTGCTGCTGGATACCGCAGGCGATGTCATGCCTGCTGGTCGTGAATCCCAGATGTATGCCGCACCAGTAAAGATTGTAGTACATCCGATGATACAAACAAAGGGGAAAGATGCAGATAAGGTAAACAAAAAACCTTGCAGAGGAGATCCCAAAGCCTACTGCATATGACAAGGGCTGCACACTGGACCTTGACAGCCTTTGATTCTACTGGTGTTGCATTTGTTATGTTGTATCACACAACATCACTAATGCACCACTAGAGGAGGTGAAGGCTTGCAGAGTCAAGTGTGTGCAGACCTTGTCGTAAGCAGTCAGCTGCAAACAGACAGCACAACAGTGAATGAATGAATGAATGAATGAGCTCCGCATAGCGCTTTCAAGAGAGCGCTAGCATAAGTTAAGGGAGGGTAATGTGTGTGTCGGGACGACTTCACATTCCCTACCGTTGCTGCACAACAGTTTAGTGACAGTTGGCCTCAGAAGGTGTGTGTGCAAACACCAACCAACACCATTTGAGAGAGGGTTGTTACACGTGGATACCTCACCGCCTCAGGCAGTACTCTCCACTAACCGGATAAAACTGAAGTGACACAGCCAACTGGCGTAAATATGATGTTTGCTGACAGCAAACAGTGAACAGGAAATAGAGCACCATTAATGCAGCACTAGAGGAGGTGAAGGCTTACAGAGTCGTCACGGTGTTGAACCTGTCGCAGCCGCAAGGCATCCGGGAGCTAGCATAGGCTGTGCTACTACTTCTTCCATCTGTTTTATATCAATTTACATATTGCTAATCCATTCAATACTAGATGAGAAGTGAGTTATGCAAGTCATTTATAGTTCTGCTTGTGTGTTGCAGGTTTGTGAGGAAGCTCGTAAAGCAGTAGCCAGCGCACTTTGAAGCCAACATATGCGGTGCTCCTATTGTTATTTGTTTGTTTCATACTGAATGCTACATTTGGTACATGTATCATGTTCATGTCTCCACTGAATGAGAATTGAGTATCTGTGTTGTTCTTCATGTGTACTGCAGGTGTGTGAAGAAGCTCGTAAAGCAGTAGCCAGCGCACTGCCACCAGAGCTAGTTGGAACAGACTCAGTAACAGATAGTATGTAGGAACAGCAGCGGTGGAGCAGTACAGCTGCAGTAGCAGCGCCACCAGCAGCAGCAGCGGAGCGGCCAGCAGTAGCATCATCAATAGCAGCAGCAGCAGCCGGTAGCAGCAGCAGTGCTGATCTGTTAGGGAACCTGGTAGCCACAGCATCCTACGTGTTTGTTTCGGAAAGTGTGGTTGACAGGCACGAGGGATCAGCAGTTGGTCATTTGCAGAGCAGCAGCGGCAGTAGCAGCAGTAGCAGTTCTATAACGGTGCTGCACTTGTGCAGTTTGTGGCCACTACAGCCTATGCGTTGGTCCGAGGAATTGGCAGCGGCAGCAGTAGCAGTCCTACACCGGTGCTGCATTTGGTGGCCATTGCAGCCTATGTGTCATTCTCACAACAGAAGGCAGAGTTTCTCGAGTGACCAGCAGCAGCAGCAAGGTCTCCGCCAATCTACCGCAGTGGCATCTGCAGCAGTAGTAATTGGTTACACTCTGTTGCCAATGAAACACTGGAACTCCAGCATCAAGCAGCAAGGGGCGGGCAGGGCTGCAGGAGATCTGCAACAGCCCAACACTAAACCTGTATGCCAGTTAACTCTTCCACTGTGTTAGCAGTGATGGATGCAACTTTCAGTGATGGATGCAACTGTCAGTAGTAGTAGCCTTGTAGCTTGACAGCTATATTGGCAGTAGTGGTGTGGTCCTTGGGTGGTACTGCAGTGGAGTACATTGGATCTATGTGGCGCTAATGCCAGCTGTGCGCTTGTGTGTGGCCATGAATATGTGTCCCTGCGTTATAGCGCTGACCAGCGGCGAACACGGGTGGTCGCACAGCACACGTTGAATCACACAACTGGTCTACCGGTCGTATACCGCACTGTGTGTATGGCGTTGTTGCCGCTGGCGTTGTTTGTGGTGGTTCGTATTTGCGATTGATGTTAAGGGTACCAACATTCCATGGATTCAAATCCTGCGCTGGCTCACTGGCTGGTATCGGAAGGGTTTTCTGTACCAAACCCCGAACATAGGTTGTCCGCACGAATCTGGAGGAACTGTTTGCCATCCAAGCAAACCATGACGGTCAATCCTTCCTTCCTCAGGCCCATCATGGTATATTCATCATGAGTCAATGTGCCAAGGTGGCATACTACTGCCTTTGATCCATGCTTGTTCTCAACAAATTATTATGAGTTTTACTTCTGTTGTTTGGCATACAGGCAAGCTAGCTTTGTTGCCTTCCTTGTTGCCAGGCAGCGCTGCCTGGACACTGAAACAGCCGCTTCTAGCTTTGGTCGGGCAGCCGTAAAGGCAGGCAGGTAGTCATGTCTGCAACCTATTGCCCTGTTCAGGTCCTTGTTCTGTGCAAAGTGGTAGTTGTCGATGTGATCAGCGCCTCAGGCGTTGTTGTAAGTTGTTACTGGCAATGATGTGGAACACATCCTGATCATCCGTGAGCAGGCCGTGTGTTACACCGTGCGTGCGAAGCAGGTCGCAATTCTTACTTCTAGACTGCAAGCAGAACCAAGGCAGCAGGCAAAACATTGTGTCATTCGGCCAAAGCATCACTACGACTTCCAGTTACGAGTGTGCCATACAATACACGAGTCTACCGTGTAGTAGCTGAGTCAACAGTTCAGAAACTACCAAGTTGCTCCGTAGTCGGACACATTGGCATGAATCGCCGTGGACTCTACAAAGGTGACTACAAACCACTAGCACAACAAGCAATGGTCCAACTTGGCAATGATCAGCTGTGGTATCTACATGGTACAAGCACGTATACTACATCGGATATCATCACTGCAGTGCAGCCTTGAAGAGCAACATGGTGGTGCCTGTCGTGGAATTGTGCAGCGTGTAAGTGGTAGAACAAACTGCCTTCAAAGCACCCTCTGTCACTCGAGT